>JARBWK010000002.1:205404860-205477360 GCA_030556195.1 Anolis apletophallus
GGGCGTTAGTACGGCATTCCATCCCGAGACAGACGGAGCGACCGAAAGAGTTCAGCGGACGCTCCAGCAATACTTGAGGTGCTTCTCACGTATCAGCAGGACCAGTGGGCCAACCTGTTGGATGTGGCAGAATACTGCTATAACAACACCGACCACGCGTCCACGGGGTGTCTCCGTTCCGGGCCGTGGGTGGTCGGGACTTCCTGCCCTTCCCAGCTATTGATACTTCTGCACCTCCGCCTTGCACCCCGAGTCCTGGGGCGCGCGGGTTGCCGCAGCCTGGCCAGAGATCAAGGACGCTGAGGAAGGCCAGAGAAGACTACAAAACTCATGCAGATAAAAAGAGGGCCACAGCCAACCTATGTGGCAGGAGACATGGTATATCTCTCCACTAAGCACCTGCGATCGACCCAGCCCTCCCGCAAGTTTGCGGACAAGTTTGTTGGCCCTCTACGGGTGACTGAAGTGGTCAACCCGGTCACCCTTAGGCTAGACCTTCCCCACACGTGGCGCAAGGTGCACCCGGTGTTCCACGTTAGCCTGCTTAAAAAGGCAGTAACCCACCGCAAGTGGTCTCCACAGGGGAGCGCCCCAGTCCCGATCATGATCGGGGAACATACCCACTTTGAGCTTAAGGATATTTTAGACTCTAAAAGGCTTAGGGGCAGACTTCAATACTTTGTGCAGTGGCTCTCCAAAGACTTGCAGCCGGAGTGGGTGTTAGCAGAACATGTCAAGGCCCCCAGATTAGTCAAAAGGTTTCATAGGGCCTTCCCGGACAAGCCAGGGCCCTGAAAATACTTCTTTTCCCCCCAGGTCGGTGGACTCCTTCGGGAGGGGGGCGCTATGTCAGCGGCGCCTTGTCCAATGCGGGATAGCGCAATGGACAAAGACGCGGCTGCCATCTTGGAAGAGGATCGAGCGATCGGAGGCGCGGCCGCCATTTTGGTTCTCCTTGTTCCATGTTGTTTCTGTAGCTCCATGTTGTTCCCTGTTGTTTCTGAGCTGTTGGAGTTCCGCGCCGAAAAAGGACAAGAGGGGTGGGGTTCGGGGTTATCTGTTCAAGGATTGGCTCTTCGCCAGAGGGGGGGGGGGGCTCGGGGAGTTTTGAGCAGGGATTTTGGAGGGAAGGCTTCAGTACGGTTTTTACTGCCTTGGATTAAGGACTCATAAAGCATTTCCTCAATACCCGAGTGAGTGTGATTATTGAGCGGCCTACCAACGCTCACAGTAGGATCTTCTCTGCGGACGTTGGAAAGCCCTTCCCAGGGAGGTCAGAATGAACACATCCTTGCTGTCCTTCCATCTGATATAGAGTGCATGCAGCAATAGAAATCCTGATAAAGGCGCAATGATACCAATGACTTATTGCTATTTAAATTCTGGGCCAGATCATAAATGAGGTCCCCTTCACTCAGTATTGGGGTTCTGAAAAAATTGACAACAGTAAGAATTTTCTGAATATCACTTAATGCAGTGTTTCTCAGCTTGGGGGTCAAGACCCCTAGGGGGCCACAAGGGGGTGTCAGAGGGGTCACCAAAGAAAACACAGTATTTTCTGTTGATCATGGGAGTTTTGTGTGCCGAGTTTGGTTCAACTGCATCATTGGTGGAGTTCAGAATGCTTTTTTAATTGTAGGTGAACTATAAATCCCTGCAACTACAACTCCCAAATGACAAAATAAATTCCCCCACCAACCACAGCAATATTCAAATTTGGGTGTATCCGGTATTTGTGCCAAATTTTGTCCAGTGAATGAAAATACATCCTGCATATCAGATATTTACATTACAATTCATAGCAGTAGCAATATTACAGTTATGAAGTAGCAGCGAAAATAATTTTATGGTTGGGGGTTACCACAACTTAAGAAACTGTATTTAGTGGTCGCGGCATTTGGAAGGTTGAGAAACACTGACCTAGTGGCTGTTGTAGATATTTACATGAATCTGTTATGTAGTGTTAACAATTGACTCTGCAGAAAATGCTTCAGCTGTACTTCATAAAAAGGAAAGTCAGCCTGTTTAGCAAGCCTTGCAAATGCTGATATGTGACCAGTAAATGTTTGATTTTTATACCTATTTATATACCTATATATCTGAGGTCACATAAAGATTTCTCAGGCACAAAGCAATCATGAGTGGAAAAAGTTGAAGAACCTCCTGCGTTGAGCAATGGTCTTTAATGTGTGGTCCACAGGCTGTCACAGTATTCTCATGGGGCATTCTCAAAGGCTTGAAGAAATATGAGATTGTTATTTTACATTTTTATTGAAGTGTTCCAAGAAAAAATATTATAATAGGATCTTGTGCATCTCCTAGTTCTTCCCTTCTCTCTGTATCTGGAGACCTTTAATAAGCACATTTACATCAATATTTGGTGCATTGTAACCTCTCAATCTTGAGTTCAGTCTTGGGTTACATCTTCACTGTAAAACGACTGTAGTTTGACAACCCTTTGACTGCCATAGTTCAGTACTATGGAATCTTAGGATTCAGTGAGGCACCAGCACTCTTTGGCAGAGAAGGTTAAAGACCTTGTAAAACTACCGCTGAAAGTTCAGGTTATTACCTATAAAGCCCTATACACTTCAGGTCCAACCTATCTTTGAGACTGCATCTCTTTCTATGAACAATGCGGGCCTTAAGAACTGCCCTCCTGTTTAACTGCTACCTGTGGTGTTGTGCTGCACTTCAGAATTTTAACTATTGTATCATTTTATCTGCCGACCGGTTGTTGTTTTACCACGGTATGTGTTTTTACTGCGCCTGTACGGCTTTTGTGAGCCGCCCCGAGCCCTCCCGGGAGTGGCGGCATAGAAGCGTGATTAATAAATAATAAATAATAAATAAATAAATAAGGAGGCCCTTCTCTTGGTCCCACCACTGTCACAGGTGCGGTTGGTAGGAAGGAGAGAGAGGGCCTTCTCGATGGTGGCTCCCTGGCTCTAGAATGCCCTCCCTAGAAAGATTAGATTAGCTACAAATCTTCAAATTTTCTGTTCAAACCTAAAAACATGGCTGTTTACACAGACCTTTGACCTGAAGTAATGTACTACGGTTCATGTGATGATGTCGACCGTTGTTATTCGACACTTTAGTTTGTATTTGAGGAAAGTCAATGACCTACAAGTATGACTTTTTACATTTTTTATTTTATCAATTGACGTTGTCAATTGTTAGTATTCAGTCAAATTGTGTATTGTTTTGATGATATGTAATTCTATTTTATGTGTGGCACCTTTAGTGCTTTGTTAGCTGCCCCAAGTTCCTTCATGGAGATGGTACAAATAAAGTTTTTTTATTATTTGTTACTAGCCACCCCCTGCCATGCTTTGCTGTGACCCAGTCTGTGTATGTGTTTTGTGTGTATATATTTGTGTATATGTGTGTTTGTGTGTATGTGTGTGGTTTTGCGCATGTGTTGTAATGTAATTTTTGGTTTTTGGCTTTTTAAGTCTCTTCTGCTGTGTTTTTCAGTGTTTTTATGAGTGATGGTCACTTGTTGGCCTGATGGGTGTATTGTGTCCAAATTTGGAGTCAATTCATCCAATGGTTTTTGAGTTATGTTAATCCCACAAATGAACATTAAATTTGTATTTATATAGATTATTCCATAGCACTGGTCCATGACACTTAAAGTGGTCTTAAACAGAAATACTTTCTAGAAACACCCTTAGTAACCCACAGAAATAGGCTATTTCATAGAATCATAGAGTTGGAAAGGACCACATGGGCCATCGATCTCTAGTCCAACTCCCTGCCGTGCACAATCAAAGCACCCCCGACAGATGGCCATTCAGCCTCTGTTTAAAAAACCTCCAAGGAATCTGTGGTAAAGAAAAAGTTAAGACCCACTGGCTTTATTATGAAAACTCCATTCTAAATTATTCTAATCTGACTGCATTATAGGGAAGAGATGAGAGAAAGCTGGCAGGAAAAGAAGAGGTGGAGAAACATCCTTATGAGTCTCAGTTTAATCACAGAAGAGTCAAGCTAAGCAGACATCCAGGGAGGACACTTTAGGCCACTCAAACTATCTAAACCTATTATTACTGCCTACTGTGAGGTATTCTTGACTCTTTAATGACACCATCCATAGGCAAAAACCTTTCTATTATTATAGAAACAGGTTTTTGAAACAGAACATATTTAAAGAACAGGCTAAGGGAGCCAGTGTGACGCAGTGTGCACATGCCTCTAGCACAGGCATGGGCAAACTTCGCTCCTCCAGGTATTTTGGACCTCAACTCCTACAATTCCTAACAGCCTACAGGGAGTTAAAGTGCAAAATACCTGGAGGGCCGAAGTTTGCCCATGTCTGCTCTAGAGAGAGTTCAAACTCAATTCACACATTCATCCTCAGGAAACCTTGTAAAAGGGTTGTTTTCGGGTCACCATAAGTTGGAAGTGATTTGAAAGCAAGCAACAACAAGGGTGTTGTGCTGTTTTAATTTAATTTAGTTTAATTTTAATTTAATTATTTGATTTCTTGGCCGCCACTCCCGGGTGGCTCAGGGCGGCTCACAAATCATAACAGAGTGCAGCAACATGATAAACATTAAAATACAGCAAATCGTTTAGCGTTAAAATTAATATATACAGCTAAGACCATCTCAGGTTACAAAGGCCTGTCGGAATAACCAGGTCTTGCATGCCTTCCGGAACACCATAAGGTCTCGGAGTGACCTAATCTCCAGCGGTAAGGAGTTCCAAAGCATAGGGGCAATGATAGAAAACACCCTTCTCCTTGTCGAGGTAAGGTGGTAAACTTTAACACTCGGAATGAGGAGAAGATCCTGATCTTCTGATCTCAGAGATCTCATGGGACAATATGGGGTAAGGCGGTCCCTCAGGTACACTGGCCCCAGACCATATAAGGCCTTGAAAGTCAAAACTAACACTTTGAAGGTGATCCGGAATTTGGCAGGCAGTCAGTGCAGCTCCTGCAGGATATGTGTAATGTGGTGGCTCGCAGGAACGCCTGCGAGCTATCGAGCTGCGGCGTTCTGCACCAACTTAAGTTTCCGGGTCACCGACAGAGGTAGGCCAATATAAAGAGCGTTACAGTAGTCTAGCCTTGAGATGACTGTAGCTTGGATCACTAAGGCCAAGTCACGGCAGGACAGGTAGAGAGCCAGCTTCCGAGCCTGGCGAAGATGGAAAAATGCAACTCGGCTGACCATGGCGATAGGAATCTCCATTGAAAGCTGAGTGTCCAAATGGACTTCGAGGCTTTTTACTGATGACGACGGGCATAAGGCCACACCATCCAGGGTTGGGAGCTGGAGCTCCCCACCGCCCGGGCGATCCGGCCAGAGGATCTCCGTCTTCGCTGGATTCACCTTCAACTTACTGGCTCGCAGCCATCCAGTAACGGCTTCAAGGCAAAGATGGAAATTATTGGGTACAGAGTCAGGCCGGCCTTCCATCCTCAGAATGAGCTGAGTGTCAGCAGCGTACTGATGACACTCAAGCCCAAAGCTGCATACCAGCTGAGCAAGTGGTTGCATGTAGATGTTAAATAATAGAGGGGAGAGAATGGCCCCTGGGGGACCCCACAAATTAAGGGGGAACCCTCGGAGACCATCTCGCCCCTCCTCACGCGCTGTGTCCGGTTCTGGAGGAAGGAGGACAGCCAACTCAAAGCCGTCCCTCTCACCCCGGCTCCGGCAAGGTGGTGAGTCAAAAGATCGTAATCGACTGTATCAAACGCTGCTGTGAGGTCCAATAACATGAGCAGCGCCGATCCACCCTGGTCGAGTTGGCATTGCAGCTGGTCTGTGTTGGAGACCAGGACCGTCTCCGTCCCATGCCCAGAACAGAAGCTGGACTGGAAGGGGTCTAACCAAGCTGTGTCATTTAGGAAAGCCTGCAGCTGCTCCATTGCTGCCCTCTCAACCACCTTGCCCAGGTACAACAAATTCGACACTGGGCGGTAGTTGGAAGGGACCGCTGGATCTAATCCCGGTTTCTTCAGCAATGGAGAAACCACCGCCTCTTTTAAACCCTCTGGAAACACTCCTTGCTCAAGGGAGGTGTTGATTATTTTCAACAGATTATTTTCACGTAGCCCTTCCATGCTGGCTTTCACCAGCCAGATAGGGCACGGATCGAGGGAGCATGTGGAATGCCCATAGTTTCCTCACAAGAGGGAATTTCAGCAGGCTGCTTGTCCATAACCCTAATAAAAAGCAACACAGTCTTCCTTCACTACCCTCCCAATGCTGATGCTACCAAAAAGTACCTCTGGCTAGTCACAGGGAAAGGAAGAACTGGGCTAACTTTAAAAGTCTTTGTGAAATGGAGCTTATTTGTCAGAGCAATAATTAAAGTATGCCTGTACCTAAAGGGCAATGCATAGCTTTTCTGGAATACTGTAATTAGGATGCATGTAATAGAAGCATTGGCAAATATAGGACTTATCTTCTGTATGTTGTACATAATATTTATTTAGGAGGTAGTGCAGGAAATCGACCTTGCTGCTGCTCTCATTATCTGGTGCACATATACAGGCCGACCACAATCGTACATCAAGGAAATAGAAGCTCCTTTTTCACTCAAGGAGTTATATGACCATTGAGCATTAGTGATTGCAACACTATGACACTGAAAGAGCAAACAAATCTGTATTCCACAATCACAGTGTGCAGCTGTTGCTATTGTATGCCTTCAGGTCGACTTTGAATGAAGGTAGCTATCTTATGGATTAATTGTCAAGATTTATTTTGGGGAAGCTTGCTGTTTGCTTTCCACTGCGGCTGGGAAAGTGTGACTTCCCCAAGGCCCCAAAACAAGTTTTGTCAAGCTCTGCCCAATTCATCACCTCCATTGAAGCAGGCATATTGTAATAGGACACTTGGGACTGGAATGAACAGCAAAAGCCAGTGAACTGATTCAGGTTGGAAGCAAGGAAGGGAAAGATTGCTGCCTGAATTTTCCTATTTGTAGCAATAGCAATTTTTTATATTCTTCTCTTCTTCCATCTTGTGTTTAGAGGAAGGACAGGACAAGGGAAAGTACTGTATAATACGATCTCTGTATCCACAAGGGATATGTTCCTGGAATGTGTGTTGATGGTAAGTCCACTGCTGAAGAAACCGGGTCTAGACGGCTCGGTTCCTTCCAATTACCGCCGAGTTTCGAACCTACTGTTTCTGGGTAAGGTGATTGAGAGGGCAGCAGTGGGACAGCTGCAGAAGTTCTTAGACGACTCAGCCGGATTAGATCCCTTCCAGTCCAGCTTCCGTATTGGGCACAGGACAGAGACTGGTCGCCATCACAGACCAGCTCCGCTGCCAGTTGGACCAAGGTGGATCAGCGCTGCTCATGTTATTGGACCTCACAGTAACTTTTGACACAGTAGATCATGCATTATTGATCCACCGCCTAGCCATGACGGGAGTCAGGGGGACTGCCCTTAAATGGGTGGCCTCCTTTCTCCAAGAGCGGGGACAGCGAGTGGAGAGGAGAGGAATGATCTCGGAAAGGGTCCCCCTTGAGTGTGGGGTCCCCTAAGGGGCCATCCTTTCCCCTCTGTTATTTAACATCTATATGCGTTCACTGGCCCAACTGGTGATGTCACCCAGCTGGTGCTGAGGATGGAAGGCCAGCTGGACGCTGTACCCGATTATTTCCATCGGTGCCTTGGAGCTGGGACTCGGTGGTTACGGGCCAGCAGGTTGAAGGTGAACCCGTCGAAGACGGAGATCCTTTGGCTGGGTCGTCCGAGGGGGCAGGAGCTCCAGCTGCCTGTTATGGATGGCGAGGCAATTTGCCCGTCGTCTCTTGTAAAAAGCCTGGGGGTCCAATTGGACCCTCTGCTCACAATGGAGACTCAGGTCTCCACGGTGAGCAGAACGGCATACTTCCACCTGCGCCAGGCCAGGTGGTTGCCGCCCTACCTCTCCAGGAACGACCTAGCCATGGTGATCCAGGCCACGGTCATCTCGAGGCTAGACTACTGTAACGCTTTCTACATCGGCCTTCCTTTGTTGGTGACCCGGAAACTCAAGCTAGTGCAGAATGCTGCTGCTCGACTGCTGGCTGGAGTGTCATCGACATGTCACATCACACCAGTCCAAACCTGAAACCTCAATCCATGGCTGATCCCAGATGACAGACTCCCTCCTGGCACACAGAAGACTGGGTGACTGAGAAGGCGCTGAATAGACTGTACTCTGGCACCACAAGATACAGAGCCAAACTTAAGAAATGGGGCTACAAAGTGGAGTCCATGACATGTGAGTGTGGAGAAGAGCAAATTACATACCACTTACTACAACGGAGTCTGAGCCCTGCCACATGCACAGTGGAGGATTTTCTGACAGTGACACCAGAGGCACTCCAAGTGGCCAGCTTCTGGTCAAAGGACATTTATGATAACGCCAAGTTTTAAAACTTTCCAAATGCTTTCTAAATGTAGGTGAACTATATCTCCCCTAAATCACTGTCAATTCCTCCCAAAGCCCTCCAGTATTTTCAGTTGGTCATGCGTGATCTGTGTGCCAATTTTGGTTCAATTCAATCACTGGTGGAGTTCACAATGCTCTTTGATTGTAAGTGAACTATAAATCCCAGCAACTACAACTCCCAAATGTCAAGGTCTATTTTCCCTAAACTCCATCTGTGTTGTTCACATTTGGGCATATTGGGTATTCATGCAAACTTTGGTCCTCTCCTGATCCAACATTGTTTGAGTCCAGACTGCTCTCTGGATGTAGGTGAACTACAACTCCAACACTCAAGGTCAATGCCCACCAAACCCTTCCAGTATTGCCACAAATACACATATTAAAATGTATTTCCATAAAAGTTACATATTAAAATGTATTTCTATTATTATTATTATTATTTGAAACACAACAAGATGCATTTCTATATGCTATAAATCTTTAGCTCCAGTGAATTGCACTCCAAGGTGAAGGGAAATGTTGCCCCTTGATTTCCCTGTGCTTAAAACAGTGTCAGTCCTGTTTCCCTGCTTTGGACAATGTAGAACCAATTACAAAATTTTGTAAGTAATAACATATCAATTAAGAATTTTTTTGAAAACTTTTTGTAATTCATTACGTTAAGCATAACACCCCCCCCCCCATTTGTCTTTAGAACCACAATTTTTTGGTTCTAAACCAACCCTTATATATACACACACATACATTATAACTGTATTCAACATAAAACAAAATGTAACATAAAACATTGCAACCACAATTTCTCATACATATGTAAAAGGAGGAAAAGAAGCATGAAATGGCTGGTAATATACTTTTGTGACCATTAAAGTTATTGCTTTTGTTGGTAAAGTGTCCGTTGGAATTATGCACCCATCCATCTATTTGACATAGATCCCTGTATTGCTGTTACTATGTTGTTTGGTTTATTCTAAAAATAAATTATTTCTTAAGCAAAGAATTATTTATTTATTTATTTATTTATTATTATTCGGGCTTCTATGCCGCCGACTCCCTGAGGCTCGCGGCGGCTTACAGGAGCCGAAGGGCACAGTAAAATACAGGCAATAAGCAGTTAAAAACAATTAAAAACAACAGCAGTACAGTAATTAATAACACAGTTAAAACAATGAACAGCACATCATCCTCAGAAGAACGAATAGATGGCGGGGCATGGGCAGGACTTACTCACCAAAGGCCTGCTTAAACAGGTATGTTTTACAGGCCCGTCTAAACGGGAGCAAGTCCTTCATAGCCCGAGTTCCAGCCGGGAGGGCGTTCCACAGCGTAGGTGCTCCGGCGGGTAGCAGTCATAATGAGGTGGCCATAATTTGACAGGTGCCTTGAAGGCAAAATATATAAACACAAACACAAACTAGCCCTGGTTTGGGTTGTTGTAAGTTTTTCAGGCTTTATGGCCATGTTCTAGAAGCATTATCTCCTGATGCTTTGCCTTCATCTATGGCAGGCATCCTCAGAGGTTGTGAGGTCAACGTCTGAGGATGCCTGCCATAGATGCAGGCAAAATGTCAGGAGAGAAAGCTGCTGTAACATGGCCATACAGCCTGAAAAACTTACAAGAACCCACTGATTCCGGCCATAGAAGCCTTTGACAATACATGGCCCTGGTTTCTTGTTTTAAGTGCCTTCAAATCAACTCTACGAACCCAACACAGTTTTCTTGGCAAGTTTTTTTTTTCAGAGGGGCTCTAAGGCTGAGACAAGATGACAGGCATGCAATGACTTTGGGTTCTCCATTACAGGGCAGTAATTTTTACCTTGGAGTCCTAGAGTGCATGGGCAAACGTGGCCCTCCAGGTGTTTTGGACTTCAACTCCCACAATTCCTAACAGCCTCAGGGTCTTTCCTTTTCCCCCTCAGCCACTTAAGCAGGAATTGTGAGAGGTGAAACACCAAAATACTTGGAGGGCTGAAGTTTGTCCATGCCTGATCTACACGGTTGAATTAATACAGTTTGACACCACTTTAACCACTATGGCTCAATGCTATGGAATCGTTGGAATGAAGTTCTACAATATCTTTACCCTTCTCTGCGAAAGAGTGCCGGTGCCCTGCCAAACTGCAACTAATCGGATTCTATAGCTCTGACCCAAGGCAATTAAAGTGGTGTCAAACTGCATTCATTCTACAGATGCACCCTGTGTTTCTGCCTCAAGGGTACAACAGGACTCTTTGCTAATTTTTCCAGTAGCAACCATGACATCTAGTGGGCAATTTAAAAAATCACCATGATTAATCAGATAGCCATGTTGGTCTGTTTCAACATAATAAGAGGAAAATAAGGAGAAAATGTTGGGGAAGGAAACAATATAGCAGGAACTCTGGGACTACCCAATTTATTTTAGCCTGCGTTTTAGTGGATTTCAATCCCCATCTTGGGGCAACTGGTGGAGCTTGGATCTAAGCCATAAAGTGTATGTTGTACTCTACAAAAGTTCATATCAAAATAAATAAAAATATATCAAATGTGCAATTGGACTTCCTTTGTTTTTATTTTAAAATACGGTTACGTCAGAACATTTCCTAAATTTTAATGGGTAAACAAGAGCTAAAAGCTATGTACAATGGTGAGAGAAACAGACAACAGCACAAGGCTAATAAACAAATATAGATATATAATTGAATTTCAGTACATACGTGCACCTGGGAGGTGGACCCAATAGATAAGGCAAATCCTGAGCACTCAGGAGTAGGGGTATTCCCCGGGAACAACAATCAGGCAATGTATTTCACAATATGTGAGTCCCAAAGTTCGAAATTATGAGCAATAGAGTTCCTGTGGTGCTGCAAAGTCCGTGCTCCTAGGTGTGCACCAATTGTAAATCCATAGACGGCCCGATATTTTCCTTTGGGAAGAACACCACTTTGTTTTGAAGCGGCTGCGACTTCGCCTGGAGCCCTTTCCCCGCCTGGCGCATCTCACGGGTATTTCCCGCTGATATTGTACTATTCCTGCCTGGGACTACACAGGATATCATCACAAGTGACTATAACTTGATTTATACATTATTTCATTTATGTAGTGTTCTATTGTTAGAACGGGGGGGGGGATTCCTGGGCGTTTTCCAGACACCAGTGTGTATGCTATTTGGATTTAAAGCATTATATGATACATTTATTTATTTATTTATTTATTTATTTATTTATTTATTTACTCGGCTTTTATGCCGCCACTCCCAAACCGGCTCGGGGCGGCTCACAGCCAGAAGCAGACAATACACAATAAACAATAAACATATACGCTCTAAAATGCAATACAAAATGCAGGGTAAAAACACACAATAAAACACCATTAAGCACATACAGTTAAAATAATTAAGGCGGTCTGGCAACATTGGCATGACTTGAGGAGCTCTTGGCCTATACCTGGAAAGCCAGCTGGAAGAGATGCGCCTAAACGGGAGTAGGTCATGGATAGCCCGAGTGGCTGGCGGAATGGCATTCCACAATGGCATTCCACAATGTCAGCGCTATGACCGAGAAGGCCCTTCGGCGAGTGGCAGTTCTTTTAGCCACCTTAACAGAGGGAACGGCTAAAAGATTAGAGTCCTCCGAACGAAGTGATCTAGAAGGGTAATATGGGGTGAGACGGTCCCGCAGATACGCTGGCCCCAGGCCGTGTAAGGCCTTAAAGGTGAGAACCAACACTTTGAAGGCAATCCGGTGCTCAATAGGCAGCCAGTGCAGGTCCTGCAAAATAGGTGTTATGTGGCATCCTGCTGGGGAGCCAGACAGGAGCCGGGCGGCAGTGTTCTGCACCAGCCTGAGCTTCCGGGTTACCGACAGAGGAAGGCCAACGTAAAGAGCGTTACAGTAATCTAACCTCGAGATGACCGTGGCTTGGATCACCGTGGCCAGGTCAGACCGGGACAGGTAGGGGGCCAGCCTCCTTGCCTGACGAAGATGGAAGAAGGCAATATTGCTGACCGCAGAGACCTGGGTCTCCATGGTCAGCTGGGAGTCCAAATGGACCCCCAGGCTCTTCACGGAAGACGATGGGCATAACGCCACACCGTCCAGGGTCAGAAGCTGGACATCCCCACCGCCCGGACGACCCGGCCACAAGATCTCCGTCTTTGCCGGATTCACCCCCAACCTACTGGCTCGCAGCCATCCAGTAACGGCTTCGAGGCAGCGCTGGAAATTATCGGGGACGGGGCCAGGCCTGTCCTCCACCCTCAGAATGAGCTGAGTGTCGTCAGCGTACTGGTGACACTCAAGCCCATAACTCCGCACCAGCTGTACAAGCGGCTGCATGTAGATGTTAAATAATAGAGGGGAGAGAATGGCCCCCTGAGGAACCCCGCAAACTAATGGGGAGCCCTCGGAGACCACTCCACCCCTGCTCACACGCTGGGACCGCTGGTGGAGGAAGGAGGTCAGCCATTTAAGGGCTGTCCCCCTCACTCCAGCCATGGCCAGGCGGTGGATCAAAAGATTGTGGTCGACCGTGTCAAACGCTGCTGTGAGGTCCAATAACACGAGCAGCGCAGACCCGCCTTGGTCGAGCTGGCAGCGGAGTTGATCTGTGATGGAGACCAGGACCGTCTCCGTCCCATGCCCCGAACGGAAGCCGGACTGGAAGGGGTCTAGCCATTTTGCATCATCTAAGAAGGACTGCAACTGCTCCATTACTGCCCTCTCAACTATCTTCCCCGCATTTTGTGTCTATCTTTCTTCGCATTTTATGTATATTACCTATAGGGTGTTCCATAGTGGTTTACTCTTGTGTTATTGACACGGACTCCCTACTGTTTGTATTACCTAGTCTTCACCAACCTGCACCAATCAGCATTCAAAGCAGCACAAGTCAATTGTTTTGAAAAGCTGTCCCTCCTATCTTATTATGTCATCTCTGTATGTTTCTATTACCTTTATGTCAGATTTGAGAGCACAGACTCTCCTGGCATCCACTTCAGCCAAGTGACTACATGAGACCCATTTGTGTCCTATTCGATCTTTGAAACCTAGGCATGTTGGGACTCGGAACCCATGGTTTAGCAGAGCTGAAATCACATATCACTATGGTTCCACATTAACTGCCATGGTTACATCCTATGGAATCCTGGGAGTTGTAGTTTGAGGAAGCACTAGAGAATTCTAAATGCCCCACTCTTAATTGAAAATCCAATTATTCCATATGATTTAGGTATTGCAGTTGGAATCATAATACTAGATTGTTGCATTGTTGGCTCTACACATTTGGAGATTTAACATTTGAGGGTGCTGTTATGTGTTGGTGTCTGTCGGTGTTGTAACCTGGTCAGATTCTGAGTGTTCTGATGAGGAGGAAGGGGATCCTGGGAGAAATTCAGAGGGCCCAGAGGAGAATGGAAGCAGCTGACGGAGAGTTGTTTTGGAATCTTCTGTCAGTCCCCAAGAAACTATGGGAACCTGCCAGAAGCGTAGGCTAAGAGAAATGTGGGAGATGAATGTTTGTCTAGGTCCAGGCGATTGGAGTTGCAGAGACAGGGCTCGCAACAAAGACAGATTCACTTTTCTCATAGA
The DNA here is from genome assembly GCA_030556195.1 of Anolis apletophallus. Classification (NCBI taxonomy): domain Eukaryota; kingdom Metazoa; phylum Chordata; class Lepidosauria; order Squamata; family Anolidae; genus Anolis; species Anolis apletophallus. The sequence continues at coordinate 205,418,843 of JARBWK010000002.1, forward strand.
ATTAGAGATAAGGAGCAGAAAAAGGAAATTGTGTTTTTTGTACATGGTTTTTCCAGTATTGCAGAGGTTCTTCAACCCTAATCATAGCAATGTGGAGAGCCAACTTCACTGTAAACAGTACCATGGTGTCTCATATTCTGGAGATAACATATAGCAATTGTAAGCAATACGATAGTCATAAATAGTTTTATTCTCCATGAATTAGTCTGCTATCTTTTTAAAGCCGTCTATGGCTGGATCTACACTGTCCTATAATCCAGTTTGAGAATGCAGATTAATGGTTTTGAATTAGATTATGGGTCTGCTTTGCCATATAAACAGCGTTTGATACAGTCGATTATGATCTCTTGCCGTGGTTGGAGTGATGGGGACAGCTCTTGACTGGCTGTTCTCATTTCTCCAGAATCGAAAGCAGCGAGTGCAGAGGGGCGGGCTGGTTTCTGGGGGTTCCCCCTATCTTGTGGGGTCCCTCAGGGAGCCATCCTTTCCCCTCTGTTATTTAACATCTATATGCGACCGCTTGCTCAACTGGTACGTAGCTTTGGGCTTGAGTGTCATCAGTACGCTGATGACACTCAGCTCATTCTGAGGATGGACCGCCGACCTGAATCCGTACCCAATAATTTCCATCTATGCCTTGAAGCCGTTACTGGATGGCTGCGAGCCAGTAGGTTGAAGGTGAATCCAGTGAAGATGGAGATCCTTTGGCTGGGTCGTCCGGGAGATAGGGAAATCCAAGTGCTGACCCTGGATGGCGAGGCTCTTTGCCCGTCATCATTAGTAAAAAGCCTGGGTGTCCATTTGGACCCACTGCTGTCAATGGAGGCTCAAATCTCCAATATCAGCAGAATCACATTTTTCCACCTGCGACAGGTGAAGTGTCTGGCTCCCTATCTCTCACGGAACGACCTAGCCATGGTAATCCAAGCTATGGTCATCTCAAGACTTGACTATTGTAACGCTCTGTACATTGGCCTACCCTTGACCCTGCTCCGGAAGCTTAAGCTAGTGCAGAATGCTGCAGCTCGGCTCCTTGCGAGGGAGCCCGTGAGCTGCCACATTACACCTGTTACTGCAGCATCTGCACTGGCTGCCAATTGAATGCCGGATCACTTTCAAGGTGTTAGTTCTTACTTTCAAGGACTTATATGGTCTGGCGCCAATGTACCTACGGGATCGCCTGATTTCATATAACCCCCCGAGATCACTCCGTTCTGAAGACCAGAACCTTCTCGCCACTCCTAGTGTGAAGTCTTTCCATCTTTTACCCATCGTCTGTTACTGAGTTGCGTTGTAAACTGCTCCGAGCCTTTGGGAGTGGCGATCTACAAATCCAAATAAATAAAATAAATAAATAAAATATAAGGTACTTCAATACAGTTAACTTGAATTATATGAGTCAACACTGACCATATAATGCAGTTTCAAACAACAATGCACAACAATGCTATTCATTTCTGAATGTTGGTGCAATGATTGATGGTAGTGCACATAGGCATTTGTTTCCTCATTTGTAAATTGCTTTTGAAAAGGAAGATCCTGAAGCCACACAGAGTCAGAATCAAATACATAGTCATATAACATTGAACACATATGTAATATTAATGATTGGAAGATAATTCACTGCCATTAGTTGTTAAGGTTTAAAAGAAATAAACTGGTGTATATTACCAGATCTTGAAAGATGATGCTTTCAAGGTGATGCATGCCACTGTACAAATATGGAAAACTTTTGTGCAGTGGCTCTTATTTCTCATGCCAGTAAGGTAATGCTCAAGTTCCTGCAAGGAAGACTCCAGCAATACATGGAGAGAGAGTTGACAGATGTACAAGCTGGGTTTAGAAAAGGCAGAGGAGCAAGAGACCAAATCAATAATATCTGCTGGATAATTCTGCTGGAGAAAGGCAGGGAGTTTCAGAAGAAGATTGATTTCTATTTCTGTTTTATTGACTATTCTAAAGCCTTTGACTGTGTGGATCATAATAAATTGTGGCAAGTTCTTGGTGGTATGGACATACCAAATCACCTTGTCTGTCTCCTGAGGAATCTGTATAATGACCAAGTAGCAACAGTAAGGACTGGCCATGGAACAACAAACTGGTTCAAGACTGGGAAAGACATATGGCAGGATTGTATACTGTAACGACTTTGGCCCTTGACCACTTGGGGCAGGGTGGACCTTCCTATTTTATATCTCACCGCTGCCACCAAAAAGTAACGACCTGGGCTCCTGGGTGCTTTGAACCCCAATAATGTTCTTGTTGTTAAGGTAACGCTGCCACCAACCCTGGGTAAATACCCAAGGATTTATTATAGATAATATAATTACCGATAACCAACCCCCTTATGGCTCAATGGCAACCCTCAACGTGATGGGTGCTGAGGTAAAACAAATGGCTTCTCAGAAAGCTGGCACTAGGAAGAGCTTTCTTATGAACAATACGAGGCTTGGGTTTTAAGCTGAACGGAGAAATGTTTATTGTTTCAACTGTTTTCTTTAAGAAGGCACAGAAGCATAATGGTTACTTTAAAACTTGAAAGAGCATAATGGTTGTTTGGCACAGTTAACTTCTAATCTTCAAAACTCAGTTTCAGAGATCTTCCTCACACTATCAGCTTCCCTGATTAGCTGTGAGTTTCAACTAACTAAAATAGTTAGCCGCCTTAAGTTCCTCAAGCTATCTGAAAACGCTAACAAACTCCTTTTCTAAGAGTCCCCTGTTTGCTACCAGTCCCTGAGCCAACCTCCTATCTCTATATCGAAAAGATTTCAAGGCTTCCTGGCTGACTACTACTGGTCAGCACTAAAAGGCTCCTAAAAACTCTGTCAGCTTCACCAGTCTTTCCTCTCTGACACTAAGAGCTGTAGCTTCCCTGACCCTTAGCTCAGATAAATCACTGGATGCTTCTGCTCCAGAGCACAGACTGCTTCAGACTCTCTGCTCAGACTCTGACGTTACTTTGTCAAAAGCCAAGCCCTAACTGACTCACTCTCAAACAAGATTTCCCCTCCTAACCAGTTCGGCTCCTCCCCTCAGCTCTCTAGCCAATCCCCAGGGCCATCCTGTTTCCACCCAGAGGAGTTCCAAACCACTCCCCCCTCTCTAACAATTCCTTCTCATAATGGCTGCCCTGTGGAAATTCCCTCTCAAGATGGATGCCAAACTGTTTACACAGGCTTCAGCCTAGCCAACTGGGGTGAGTCCTTACATATACCCTCACCCAACCTATTTAACTTGTATGCAGAACACATCATGCAACGTGCGTGGCTCGACGAATCCAAGGCTGGAGTTAAAATTGCTGGAAGAAACATTAACAGCCTTAGATATGCAGATGATATCACTTTGATGGCCGAAAGCGAGGAGGAGCTGAGGAGCCTTCTAAACAAAGGGGAAAGAAGAAAGTGCAAAAGCTGGGTTGCAGCTAAATATCAAAAAACCCCAAGGTTCTGGCAACCAGACTGATTGAGTTTGGCAAATATAGGGAGAAAACGTGGGGGCAGTGACAGACTTTGTATTTCTAGGTGCAAAGATTACTTCAGATGCAGACTGCAGCCAGGAAATCAGAAGATGCTTATTTTGTGGGAGGAGAGCAATGCCCAATCTCGATAAAATAGTGAAGAGTAGAAACATCACACTGGCAACAAAGATCTGCATAGTCAAAGCAATGGTATTCCCTATAGTAACCTACGGATGTGAGCTCTGGACCATAGGGAAGGCTGAGCGAAGGAAAATAGATGCTTTTGAACTGTGGTGTTGGAGGAAAATTCTGAGAGTGCCTTGGACCGCGAGAAGATCCAACAGGTCCATACTCCAGAAAATATAGCCTGATTGCTCATTGGAGGGAAGAATATTAGAGGCAAAGATGAAGTACTTTGGCCACATCATGAGAAGAAAGGAAAGCTTGGAGAAGACAATGATGCTGGGGGGAAAGGAAGGAAAAAGGAAGAGGGGCTGACCAAGGGCAAGATGGATAGATTGCATCCTTGACGTGACTAGCTTGACTTTGAAGGAGCTGGGGGTGGTAACGGCTGACAGGGAGCTCTGGCTTGGGCTGGTCCATGAGGTAACAAAGAGTCAGAAGTGACTAAACGAATAAACAACATATTACCAGATATATGATAGCAGCATGTCTGCACCTGCATTTCTGTTCCAGTCCACTTTGTATTTTTCACAGTCCACCAGGGGGCTTAGTAGTACAATGAATATGGTATATTTGCTCCGCACGTTACTATTACTGCTTTAGAACCTTACAAATTATTGCTCACAAATCTAAACAATCAAAAAGTGTCAGAAATATGGTACACATATTGTGTAGTAGATGGATGAGAGACTGCCAACGAACACGAAGAACTGTAGGCTACATTTCTGAGGAAGGAACTGACAGAGCTACCTCTGAGTATTCTTGGCCTCAAAAAACCTTATGAAATCAATTTAACTGCAAACTTGAAGGCACATAAACCCATATATACTTATGATCTGGCTCTTGCATTCCATTCATGCCACACATGCTAATGTAGGCTTTCCGTCTTCAGAAGAACTTACTGGTTCAAACTACATTATATTGTACGTGAAGTCCCACATAATGCAGCTTAACTGCATTGAACAGCTTTCGGTCCTTTTGCAATCCATAGTCACGTTCTCATTCAGAATAAGTAAGTACTCTGTGTGAAGGTTGCAGAGTGGAAAATGTATGTAATGCACCCAGCGTATATGCTGCCAACTCCTCTGCTCAGGAAAGGGGCACAAAGGTCCTTTCATTGTGACAAAGTTGATGGAGTTCCGGCACAAGCTGCCTGTTAAAGGTTAAGCCCTTGGGGCCCAGCCACATGTGACTAGACCTCTTGTTTATTTATTCATGCACGGGAATCTGGCCACGGGAGATGGCTAACGCTTGCTGAAGTGGTGTGAGAAAAGGGGTATTTTTCCTACTCTCAAATATGGGGAAGGACCTTTTCTCCTTCTCTGATTTTGTAGTCACCATACATACATCTTCTCATTTCTAGGTGTAGCCCGGGGGAATGATTGGACGGATACTTGTTTATTCTCCCAAAATGAGATTCTAGATTTTAATTTTATTTATTTGTCATATCAGAAGTGAATTGATGGTACAGTGGTAATGTATTCACACACACAAAGTTTAAAAACTTGGCATTATACTAATGTCCTTTGACCAGTAGCTGTCCACTTGGAGTGCTTCGGGTGTTGCTGTAAGAAGGTCCTCAATTGTGAACGTGGCAGGGCTCAGACAGCATTGTAATAGGTGGGCACCAGAAGTGAGCAGAAGGTTCTAGATGGCTTACAACAACAACAGTGTTAAAACATTGGCTTACAACTTTACAAAAACACAACCAAAATTCACCCAGGGCTTTCCACACTGGCCCAAATGCAAGTGGATTTTGTCTAAGGTACACTGGCCCTAGGCCTTGTATGGTCTAAGGCCAGTGTACCTGAGGGACCGCCTCACCCAGGCCCGGATTAAGCCCTTTTGGCACCCTAGGCCAAAGGCTCTGCTTCCACGGCTCCGCCTCTTCCTCCTCGCCAGCATGAGGAGGAGGAAGGAAAGCCCCACCCCTGAAGCTGATGTCGCGCATGCGCGGCAGCAGCCTCGAGGGCGGGACTCCCCTCCACGGCTCTGCCCCTTCCTCCTCGTGCCGGCCTGAGGAAAAAAGGGCAATCTTCGGCTGCTTCTGCGCCTGCACATGGGGCGCCATAGACTCTCAAAGGCCGTTCCGCTGCCTCTAAAACTCTATGGTGCACCGCGCGCAGGCGCAGAGGTGGCCAAAGATCGCCCTTTTTTCTCAGGCGTGGTGGATTTAGGAAGGAGGGAGGAGCCGTGGGGAGCTCCTCCCTCCCCCCTAAAGCCACCACGGCGGCCTGAGAAAAAAAGGGCAATCTTGGCTGCCTCTGTGCCTGCGCGCGGGACGCCATAGACTTTCAGAGGCAGCGGAACGGCCTCTGAGAGTCTATGGCACCCCGCGCGCAGGCACAGAAGCGGCTGGTGATTGACTCTTTTTTTTGAAAAAATGTTTTATGGGGGGTCTGGATCTGGTGCCCCCCCATGGCTGCGCCCCTAGACCATGGTGTGGCCTTATGGATAATCCGGGCCTGGCCTCACCCCATATGTTCGCCCGAGATCGCTGCGCTCAGAAGAACAAAATCTTCTGATGATTCCATCAATCCGTTCCTGCCGCCTTTCAATAACAAGACAAAGAGCCTTCTCTGTGGTGGCACCGACACTATGGAATGCATTACCAGACAACGTTCGGGCTATCACAGAGTCAGACCCCTTCCGGAGGGCCTGCAAGACAACCCTTTTTAAGCAGGCCTTCAATCTAAGCGCCTCCTTACAACTCTGACCATGTCCTTGTGTTTTATATAACAAAGTGTTTTATCTGTATTTTTACTGTTGTTTTATGTAAACCGCCTCGAGCCTGCAGGGAGGAGCAGTATATAAAAGTGAACAATAAATAATTTTTTAAAAAACAGTGTTTAGAATTGATTTGCAAGCCATACGGAGGGGCCGATACATAACCACTAGGCCTGGTTAGGTTTGTCGGAATGAATCTGAATTTGGAATGAATTTGGATTGAATTCACGTTTGAACCAGTTTCGAAGCGCTTGAAACAACCTGGAAGTGTATTTGTAATTTTGAAGCTTTTCCGCCATTTCTCGGAAGGGAGTCGGAAATGATTCCGAAAGCCGCTTCCAAACCGCCCAGTTTGGAGTGGATGCTGTCATGTTTAAACTGGGATAAACATGACAGCATCCGCCAGGCATGTAGCCAGGGGGGCTAAGGGGCTTCAGCCCCGGAAATTCTCAGAGTGGTCCGCGAGAAGGCCTTACTGGTACATTATTTAAACTGTTATGTGCATTTATATCATGATCTGATCACCATGCTCATTATATCCCACATTCATGGGGTTATTGGGATAACAATACAAAAGGTATGCTAGGGTAGACCCTCTTCCACCCAGTCTCAGCCCCCCGAATCAAAATCCTGGCTACGGCCCTGGCATCCGCCATTATTGAAGCCATTCTGAATTTTGGGATTATTTCCGGATTAATTTCAAAAATACTGCAGAAAACTTCGGATGTCAAACAGATTCAAAGCGCCAGTGCCACCTACATCCGAAGCATGTTTTGAACCAATTTTTTAAGGAACAACCAGCCCTAATAACCACTTGTGCTGATTCGCAATTGGCACGGGGGAGGGGGGCGAGTATGGCCATTGATCCCCCTCTATTCCCTGCTGCCTGTTTCACCCCCCATATTTATCTTAATCACCCAGGACCATGGCAGTCTTCAGAGCTCCTGTTGCATCAAAATGACACCAAGAGCTCCAGAAGGAGAATCCCTGTCCTCTTCTCTCTGTAGCATCATTTTGACACATCAAGAGACAGTCCCCACAGGGACTAAACCTGGAAAGAGGTGAACCTTCTTGGAAGGTCTGCATCTTTTGGGGTATTATTTTAACCTGGAATAAACCTAGATTTCCAGGTTTATTCCAGGTTTAACCACATTAGCCTGGAGTGTTGCTTGGATGCCCCAGGCTAATGCATCCTATACACCAGTGTTTCCCAACCGCTGTGTGCCATGACGGACCTCCTGCAGCCTCCAACCCGCCATGACTCCTGCCATGACTCGCTGAAGCCGCACGGAGGAGGAGCCCCGCCCACTGAAGCCCGCCCACCGCTCATGCTCCTCCTCTGTGGGAGAGCTGAAGCCGAGGGAGGGGGCGGGGCATGGTGCAGCCTGGCTCCTCCCCCTCCCCTGGCTTCAGCACTCCCAGCAGCTGATCCCAGCAGGCCACCATCCCCCAGCCATTCTTTACTGTGTTAGAGTGTCATTTTGTGTCATTTTGGTTGGTGGTGTGCCCCCAGATTTTTTTAAGGTTAAAAGTGTGACGTGGCTGAAAAAAGGTTGGGAAACACTGCTTTACACTACATTATATGGCATTGTAGATGGGGCCCCAGTGCCACATGCAGTAACACAGTGGCGCATCTGTACTGAACACTTGGGTCTTCCAATGTGATTCTATGTTCAGCTTCCAATGAAAACTAAGCAGAGTTACGCTGCAAGTGTTTCTGGAAGGTCTTTTTAAAAAAGCAATTTCATTATCCACAATTATTCAATTTCATGTGGGTCTTAACTCTCAGCAATTGTAGGTGGCTGGTTATATTTATTTCAATCTTTCCACTGAAGATGAGAAGAACAAGTTTTCTCCTTTTGGTGTGCCTGCTGCTGTCTAATTTCCATAGCCCAACTAGGTCTCTTTGCTCCAATTTATTTTCAGAGTGATTTGACCTGCCCAAAGTCTTTTGGGTCATGCTTTTATAAACAAATATATCTGATCAACCAACTACAAACACACTGCCTGTTTACTTGGAGGCATGTCCAACCCCGTTCAGCTTTCTCCTTAGTATGGCTCTCCTCAGCTGAACATGGTTCATAAATGCATTAGATTTCCATCATACTCAGGTTATCTGGCTTGGGAAAGTGGGAATTGTAGTGAAATGCCTCCAGAAAGTCCCAAGTTAGAGGTGGCTAGCTTGGTATATCCATCTGCTGCTGTAGCAGTTTTGATCCTACTGATATCAGAGGTGACCCCCCCCCCTCCCCCAAGGACTCTGTAAAAGATAGTCAAAACCAATGAATTCATAGTTTTATCAAGAACACCAGGCTAGAATGATCCCATATTCCCCTATCTCTCCCCCATGTGGGAACCTAAGGCTCTTCCCATGGCCCCATGGCTTCACATGGCAATGCCCCTGTAGCCCACACTTATGAACTTTTATGAACTTTTATAGACTTTTGCCCACTTTTAAAGGACTTTCAGGAACTTTTAAGAAACTTTTCCTTTTCAAACTCCATGGACTTTTCTCATGATTTCTGGCTCCTAATGGACTCTGGTGGGTGGGATGGGTTGATGATATGATTCCTATTTTCCCTTCTATATGAATGTATTCCCTATATGTTTTCCCCTTGCCTACGTCCCTATATAAAATTTTAATTGTCATCTGTGGTGATGTGTCGCACCTCAGATTCTTAACTATTGTGCTATTTTAATTGCTGATCTGTTGTTGTTTTAACCACTGTTGTTGTTTTATTGTGCCTGTACGGCTCTTGTGAGCCACCCCGAGCCCCTGTGGGAGTGGCGGCATAGAAGCATGAGTAATAAATAAATTAAATAAATAAATAAATGAAATATGAAATGCCACCTTTTCATGACCACAGCATACCACCGGCCTAGGAAACTTCCTGAGCCGGTAATCCCAGAACAAAAGGACAAAACAAACAGCGCTTGCATGGACAATAACAAAGGGCATTTCCTCAATCTTCGGAGCTGGGCCAATTGAGGGAAAATGCCCTTTGGACGCGTACTTGATTTCGGAGCTTGACTATCTGAAAAGACGTGCCACATGGTAATTTGGTCATTTTTCATAAAAAGGGGACTTCCAGACTTCGGAAAGCTCTCGAGATCCCCACCTGACTCACCCTTTGTTCTAATTTCTCTGGCTGAAGCCAATGACAGCTACCATCAATTGATCCATATCTAGGATAAAGGACCACTGGGACTTGGCATCCGTGCCAGACCAGAAATGTTTATTTCCTCACTTGGGACAATAGAGAAGCTAGCTTGAGGACTTTTTAAGTAATCGCCGGCACTTGGACAAATATTTAATCATTATAATCCACTCATCAGGACATCCTGGTTCATTATTTCCTGCTTGGACTCCAACCAATCAGCTGGAAGCCGGCAGAGGGGCAAGGGGCGGGAAATTTGAACTGTGACAGCTCTGTTTCTCTATAAAATGTACTATATTGCCTTGAGCTTTATGTCAGCTTTGGCAAATGATTGCAATTTGACATCCGCTCCAGCTGGAATGAAATAGAGCTGGAGTTAGAGCCCTGAGGGACCTACTCCCGTTCAGACGGGCCTGCAAAACTTATTTGTTTAGGCAGGCCTTCGGTGAGTAGGCCCATGTGGATTTTCATCCGGCTGTTATCTGTGTTGCTGCTCTATTGTTTTAATTGCTCTGCATTGTTTTAACTGTGTTTTTAAATGTTTTCTATGTTTTAACCATGGCGCTGTGCCATTGGCTCTTGTGAGCCGCCGCGAGCCCTCGGGAGTCGGCGGTTGATAAGCTCAAATAATTAATAAATAAATAAATAAATAAATAAAATAAACAACTTGGAGGCGTTTCTTCAACTTGGTGAGATCTTTATTGGGGAAATTCAGGGAAAATTGGATTGGCTGCTTCCTATCTTGCCAGGGGTATATTGGATCCTCTTTGGTGGGTCTGACTCGTCTCTGCCTTCATGGCCAGACCCCCAAATTCTGCTCGATATCACTACCTTTCCAGCAAAAAAAATTGCCTCCTGCCATTGTTAAGACCTCTTCTAATTCAGTTAAAATGAAAACTTGGAATTGATTGGTTTGTTATCGCAAGTCCCAGAATCCCCCAGCCAGGGAGAGTTCCATATGTTCCAACCTGGCAGGAACCATTCTAAATAATCCTCTATCATGTCCCATTTTCTTTCCCATTGTCCCACATTTTTCCTTTGTTTACTTCAATTGGCTTACTTCAGTTGCTGCAAAATAACTCCGAAATCTGAAAATGGTTTGCAAAAGCTTGTTTTTCTTTGTAGGCTCAGACAAAAACAAACTGTTGCAAGTATTCCTGGCATAGGTGTCCTTCCTCACTGCACAGCCTTCTTGACTACAATGTGGTATTGCATAGTTTCAACTTGTCTCAGTTGTCATCTATGACATATTGGAGGGTGTTGTAGGGGGTGCCTAAACTACAGTACAGCCCAGGTAACCATGAGACCAGTACCCACAGTTTCACTAACTCTTCCCCCCAATGTCCCTTCTAAACATTTTCTAAATGAATATGGTACCATCAGAAGCTGATGATAAAATCACACTGGCTGACCTAAAATGCTAAAGAGATGTCCACTCTAGGCATTTTCTAGATCCGCCAAAGTGATTCTGTGTCATGCTTCCACCCAAAGTCATTTGTTTTAATAGGGTTAGCCCCCTGGTGGTGCAGCGTGTTAAACTGCTGAGCTGCTGAACTTGCTGACTGAAAGGTTGGCTGTTCGAATCCGGGAAGTCTGACTTGGCCACGGTGGTCCACGCTCTGGTTACATCCCGAATAGACTACTGCAATGCTCTCTACGTGGGGTTGCCTCTGAAGACTTTTTTATGTATTTTAATATGTTGTAGTTGTTTTTAAATTGTATAGCATTGAATTTTTGCTGTTATGCCGGTCTGAGTCCCTCAATAGAGGTGAGAAGGTCGAGGTACAAAGGTTTTAAATAAAATAAATAATAAATGAGCTCCCGCTGTTAGGCCCAGCTTCTGCCAACCTAGCAGTTTGGATACATGCAAATGTGAGTTGATTGATAGGTACCGCTTCTGTAGGAAGGTAACAGTGCTCCATGCAGTCATGCTGGCCACATGACTTTGGAGGTGTCTACGGACAATGCCGGCTCTTCAGCTTAGAAGTGGAGATGAACACCACCACCTAGAGTCGGACACAACTGGACTTAATGCCAGCGGAAACCTTTACTACATCCATAATTGTGTGTTTCCACGGTAAGTTCAGGAACTGTGTCTCTTCCCAGCCCATGGACCGGGGGGACAGGGTCGACCCTCCTCCGAGAAGGCCGGGTTTGCAGAGCCAGGCCCCCTGCAGGTCCACTGGTTGAAGGACGGCCTGGACAGAGGACAATGAGGACCCAGAGGACATTTCCCACTAGGACCATCTGGAGCTCCTGCTATAGGCAGTTGAAGCTCCGAGGGACATGCCCTACCACCATGAGGGACGATAAGGACACTCGAAGGGCGGGTCGGAACTGCCAGCGCAGGCTACCATTTGGGAGCTTGCCGGCCCCACCTTCCACCCACTCTCGGATGCCAGCGATCCTGCTGAGGCCTCCCTGCTTGCCCTCTTTCGATGGCGGGATGGCACCTTAGCGGGCTATCGCTGGCTGGCTGACCTTCCCTACTCCCTACTCCCCCCTCCCCACCCTTCCTCCTCCCTATTGTGTCATGTATTCTTGCTTCTGTTGTGTTACTTGAACTTCTGTAAACCGCTCCGAGCCTTCGGGAAGTGGCGGTATACAAGTTTGAAGTAATAAATAAATAAATAAATAATATTCCCATTGGTAAAAGGCCTGATCCTTAATCAAGTAATTTGAAGAACTAACTATTTGTTCTTGCCAAGCACAAGTGCAAGAAAAATAAGTTGAAGCTATGGAGCTGTTCTTGCTTGATGGCTGTAATCCAAGAATGCCATCACAGCTGGTCTGCGGGATTACGCAGGAACACAATCCATATGCTGTTGTAGAGCATTTAGTAAGTGAGTGAAAAACATCCACAAAAGTTCATTGAGTACAAAAAATGGGGAAAGGGGCAACTTGAGAAACTGCAAGTCGCTTCTGGTGTGAGAGAATTGGCCATCTGCAAAAATGTTGCCCAGGGGACGCCTGGATGTTTTATCATCCTTGTGGGAGGCTTCTCTCATGTCCCCGCATGAGGAGCTAGAGCTGATAGAGGGAGCTCATACACGCTCTCCCCGGATTCGAACCCTGTGACCTGTCGGTCTTCAGTCCTGCCGGCACAGGGGCTTAACTCACTGCACCACCGGGGAGGATAAAGAATGTGGATAAGATGGGATATTGTAAACATTTAGACTGCGATTGATACATTATGTTGTATGTAATGTACAAAAAGATTTAAAAGTGTTCATATACACACACACACACACACACACACACATATATTATATGCACATATACACACACACTTACACAATTAGACTACCTGAGCAAGATAATTCTAACCTCCACCCATTTATCCAGTACTTTCTAAAGATTCCTAAACTGGCCAATGTAAAAGGACAAAATAATCTCACACAAGGCACTCTAAAGCAGTGTTTCCCAACCAGTGTGCCGCGGCACACTAGTGTGCCGTGAGCGATCATCAGGTGTGCCGTGGGAAATTGGCCTCTGTCCCTTTAAGCATGCAAATGAGCCCGGCGGAAGGGCGGGGCGGGCCAAGAGTGGCAACCAGTGACAAACCTCGCGGGTGGCCAATTGGGAGCGCAGGGGCCCAGCCCCTTGGCTTTCCATTGGCCTCCTCTTCTCCGGAGGGGGGAGGGAGGGAGGGAGTGACATCGCTCACACCCCGTCCCCTTCGCAGCAAACGCCACCACCATTTTGACGAGGCAGAGACGGGCGAAGAGGAAGGAAGGAAGGAGGAGGTAGGAGAGGGGCAGGGGAAGTGGCCTTAGGGGCGGAAAGGGGTGGAGTGACCCCTCCGGGGCCGAGAAAGGGGCGGCGAGGCCTCCCCGGACATGCCCGCCTGCCTGCCAGCCAAGGGCCGCGTCTTCCATGGCCTTGAGGAGAGAGCAAGCAAGCGGCCTGGCCCACCTCTCCCTTCCTTCCCGAAGCACGCTCTCCTCGGAGAGCGTGCTCCTTCCCCCCTCCCCTCCAGAGATACCCCTGCCCTGCCTCTTGCCTTCTGCTTCTTCTTCCTCTGTGTTCGGCCTCCCCTCCTGCCTCTTCAGCTCCCATATCCGACCATAAGAGACTCAGATCCCGTTGGAAGAGCCAGACAGCCCAGTCCTGCCTCTTGACTTTCGGGCTTCATTTCCCCTCCTGCCTCTTGAGCTCTCCTCTCTGGCCTTCACAGGCTGGAATTCCTTTGGAATAGCCAGAGATTCATCGGATCCTAGAGTTGGAGGAGACCCCGTGGGCCTCTTTCACCCAATATGCAGGAAAATTGCCTTCAAAGCACCCCTGACATATGGCCTCTGCTTAAAAGCCTCCAAAGAAGGAGCCTCCACCACACTCCAGGGCAGTGAGTTCCACTGCTGAACGGCTCTCACAGTCAGGAATATATAAATACATTAAAAAAACATATTAGTTATATGTATTACTGTGTTAAAGTGTCATTTTGTGTCATTTTGGTTGGTGGTATGCCCCAGGATTTTGTAAATGTAAAAAATGTGCCCGTGGGCCTCTTTCACCCAATATGCAGGAAAATTGCCTTCAAAGCACCCCTGACATATGGCCTCTGCTTAAAAGCCTCCAAAGAAGGAGCCTCCACCACACTCCAGGGCAGTGAGTTCCACTGCTGAACGGCTCTCACAGTCAGGAATATATAAATACATTTAAAAAAACATATTAACTATATGTATTACTGTCTAAAGTGTCATTTTGTGTCATTTTGGTTGGTGGTGTGCCCCAGGATTTTGTAAATGTAAAAAATGTGCCGCGGCTCAAAAAAGGTTGAAAAACACTGCTCTAAAGCCACTGTCGGGACAGGTAGGATACTAAACTGAGTAATAAAAAGAATAAACATGCTCTGAATTGCATTTTGAGAATCAAACACATCATGCCACCAAAACATGCGTTTCAAGCAATGCTCCCACCTTCTTGTGTCACCAGTTTCCTCTCCCTTCCTTTCACTTTGATGCATGAACAGGCTTTATGAATAATTGACTTGCAGAGAAACAGGGCTGCTGACCAATAAAAAAAAACCCTTGTTTTTAAACGTGAAATGAAAGCGAGAAATGTAGCGTGACTGAGCTGCTGTCAGCTAAAAGCCACATCAAAAGAAGGCCGCCTCAAAGGGAAGAGAGCAGGAACATGAGAAGGGAACCCAAGATGGTAGCTGTAGCCCCAACTGTAATCCATAAATCCTCTTCTTTTGTGAGGTTTTAATAACTGCCCTTACTGGTGCTGCTTGTTTAAAGGAAATTAAAGCCATTCATGGTTAAATTGAGACCAATAAGGCTGGCAAGATAATGCTACTTAGTGACAACTCATTAACTTGATGTGTTTGCAAAAAGGAGGAAGTAAAGCAAAGGGAAAAAGGAAAGAAAACCCATTCTTCTTCACCCTCTAATGCAGTGATTTTCAACCTTTTTTGAGCTGTGGTACATTTTTTACATTTACAAAATCCTGGGGCACACCACCAACCAAAATGACACAAAATGACACCCTAACTGTCATTTTACTAACTGTCACCCTCCCCCCTCGTGACGCCGCTGCTTCCGCCAAACCCCCCTCCCCCCCTGGGAGGCCCACGCGCAGGAGGCCCATCACCTTCTCGCGGGTAGGGCTGTGCTGAGTGGCCGAATCCCACGCAGGCTCGGCTGAGCAGGACGAATAGGACTTGAGCACATGGGGTGGCTCCAAACCTCGGAACAAACTGCGGTGGAGGCTCGCAGCCGTCGCCACCCCCAGCCCTCCTTCCCGCAGGGGTTCAGCCCCCCAGGAGTGCCTCCCCCCCCCACGCATCCCTTCGGCTTCCCTGCTGTTGCCTTGGGGCCAGATTGGGAAGGAACCAAGCTGGGCTGTGGAGCTGCGCATCCCGGCCTCTGCTCTGTTTTGCAGCAAACCCGGAGCCCAGCCAGGAGAGGCCAGGAGATGAGGGGTTGCTCCCCTTCCCCAGCACGGAGGGGCTAAAGGGCAGAAAGTCTCGCCTCAAGCCTCCGGAAGCGGGGTCGGACGGGGGCAGCTCCCATGGACACCTCCTCCCTCTCCTCCTCCTTGCTGCCAGAGGGGAGGAGGGCAGAAGAGTGCCCAGGGGCCAGGAAGCAGGAGGAGCCGCAGCCTGGCCAGGTAGCCCTTGGGAAGGAAGGAAGGAAGGAAGGGAAGGAAGGAAGGGAAGGAGAGAGAGAGGAGGGAGGGAGGAAAGTTCTGGACACTGAGGGCTCTCCCTGACTGCAGCCAGGCTGGCAGGCATTGCTGCTTCGGCCAGGAAAGCCTTATTTCCGTTGTCTGAAGTTTCCTGCTAGGCTCTCTCTCTCTCTACACTGTAATGTTCCACGGCACACCTGATGATCGCTCACGCCACACTAGTGTGCCGCGGCACATTGGTTGGGAAACACTGCTCTAATGCATCCAAAGGAATGGGCTGATGAAATCTCATATAGAAATAAAAAACATAGTGGCTGGGATTTGGTTCTAGATTCCCCCTATAATTATTATTAACCATATTATACTTATTTATATACCACTTTTTTATCTTAGGCCTCAGCTACCCTGTCATAGAATTCAGTTTCAGGCTGCAGTTTAACTTCATTGAATTGCATTATATCACTTGTGATATTTTAGAGATTTCAGCCAGGACCACAGATAAGGAAGTCTGTGCCCAGATTAGCAAGCACTCTGGGTTGAAGGTAAAGCTACAGAGGTTTATTACAATTTGCCCAAATAGGATGCAAGTAGCAGTTCGAAAACATGCAAATGCGAGTAGATCAATGGGTACCGCCTCGGCAGGAAAGCAAATGGGTGGATCAAGCAATCATGCTGGCCAGGAGGTGTCTGTGAACAACGCAGGCTCATCGGCTTGGAAATTAATATGAATACCTCCCCCAGAACCAGAGTTGAGCACCACCTCCAGAAGCTGGAGATGAAAGCAGAAGCCTTTGCCTTTGTCTGTGAATTTCTATCTTGTTGTATCAAGGCATTGAATGTTTGTCTGTGTTTGTACTTTAATCCACTATGAGTCCCCTAGGGGAGATAGTGTTTTTGTTGTTGTTGTTGTTAGTAGTAGTAGTAGTAGTAGTACAAGCAATATGCTTCAAAAGGTAGAAGCACAAATTCATTGAAAAACACAAGACATTATGTAGTTCTGACAGCTATTCAGGGATTGGCCAGAGGTTCCCCGATGTCACAGGCAGAAGGGTGAGATTCTCATGACAGGAATAAGAACAGCTGATGGTTGGACAGTTTAAAGGTCCAGTCTGTTGTAGAGACAGTCCCTGGGCAGGTGTGAAACTGAGGGAAGTGATGATGTGGGTATGCAGATGATTCCTTTATTATTTTAAGTGTTCCATACCATTGAAACAAAGATGCAAGACTCAAGAAGACGAAGGTGTCAATCTCAAATGAGCGGGGGCTGGACTATCTATTCAGAAAGTTTACGTAGTCACGTTGGCGCAACAAGGCAACCTTTTTCGAGACCGCCTTCCATCTGGAAGTTGATGCCCTCACTGCGAAATAACATATAGATCAAGAATAGGTCTCAACAGTCACCTACAGACCCACTGCCAAGACACTTAGAAGGCAATCAGACTCGGTGCCAAGTGATAGCCTACGTTGATGATGGCAGTCAAATTTGTTTGTTTGTTTGTTTATTTATTGTTCTGGGGGAGGTGTTCATATCAATTTCCAAGCAGGCTCAGGGTGGTTTACAGCAAATAAAACATATCATTACATAAAATAACAATAAAAACAGTAAAACGGTAAAGCAGTAAAACAATAAAACAACATAACAACAGCTAGGATTGATGGCTAGAGATTGAATGCTTGCCGAAAGAGAATTGTTTTACAGGCCCTCCGAAAGGCAGGCAACAATGGATCATATCATAAATCCACACACACACACACACACACACACACCTTCTGAGTCCATGAGAAATCATAAGAGTCATAAGATAAGTCCAGGGCTGGGAATGAGGAAAAGAGTTCTGCAAAAGTCCATGAGAAACTCAAAAAATGTCCTAAAGTCCATAAAAGTGGGTAAAAGTTCATAAAAGTTCACTGGGGGAATGTGAGAGTTCATAAAGGGTTGCAGGGGACCAGTTGAAGTAAACTCAATGAAAAACACAGCTGATTCCAGAAGTTGGGGAGCTCATCCACAAGATGGAGGAGAACTATAGATCCCGCCTGACCATGGAACCAGGGTGGCTTGCCAGCTTTGCTGAGGGTCTACGGGATGGCCACAGTATGATCCCTAAGTTGCGGGCTTCCATGGATCCGTGGAGTGGCGGCAGGAAAGGTCAATGCAGCGAGGAACTTCCAATTGACAATCAACTGTTTCACTTTAATATTTAATACTTGAAACATAAAAAGGTTATTCCCGGGGTGCAAGGGCCTGAATGCAGAAAGTGAGACAGCAGATAGGCTTAGAATTAGGATAGGAAAAATATGCCATCAAAATGGAGTTGATCCATTGAATCGCGGATACGAGGGCCCCATGTGGTTCCCATATCCGCGGTTCGGTGAAGTGCATTTCTGGCCTCCCTGGGATGCAGTAAGCGCATCCCGGGCGAGCCTGCAGTGATCCAAGGCCCGGAAACGGCAAGGTTCATGCTTGGAGACAGTAAAAGACACAAAGTATCACTTTATTTATTTAATTTATTTATTTATTTATTAAATTCGATTTGCTATACCGCTCTCTCTGGTGCCCAGAGCAGTTTACAGAAGAGAAGCAAGCACATAAAATTCATTTAAAAATACAATTAAAATACATTAAAACACATTAAAAAATTTAAACCCCCCTGTAAACATGCGGTAGGCCCATTTTAAAAATAGTGGCAAGCCAAGTAAGACCTTAAACACAGCATAGCAGCTAATTGGCTAAGGGCCAAATGCCATTCTAAAAAGCCATGTTTTTAGCGCTCTGCGGAATGGCAGGAGGGCCCGAATGGCCCGGATCCTCGGGAGGCTGTTCCACAGGGTGGAGCGGCTGCAGAGAATGCCCTCCGCCACGTGGTGGCCAGTCTGCAGACTCCGATGCTGGGCACCTCTAGTAAGTTGAGCCCCTCAGAGCGCAGTGATCTCCCAGGCACATAAGGGGTAAGTGGCTCCCTCAGGTACACTGGCCCCAAACCATACAAGGCCTTAAAAGTTAGAACTAGCACCTTGAAGATGACCCGGAATTCAATTGGGAGCCAGTGCAGCTCGCGCAAGAGTGGCGTCACGTGGTCAGATCTTAAAGCTCCTGAGAGCAGCCGGGCTGCAGCGTTCCCGACCAGCTTAAGTTTCCGGATCACCGACAGGGGAAGGCCAATGTAAAGCGCATTACAGTAATCGAGCCTCGAGATGACCGTGGCTTGGATCACCGTGGCCAGGTCGCAGCGGGAGAGGTAAGGAGCCAGACGTTTTGCCAGACGTAGATGGAAGAAAGCTGTCCTGCAGGCGCAGCCAATCTGCTCCTCCATGGACAGTTGGGTGTCCAGCCGGACCCCCAAGCTTTTCACAGATGGTTGTGGGCAAAGGGCCGCACCATCAAACGTCGGCAGCTGGGTCCCCACCCCCTCTGGGCGGCCCAGCCACAAGATCTCCGTCTTCGCCGGGTTCACCTTCAACTTACTGGCTCGCAGCCATCCAGTAACGGCCTCAAGGCAGAGATGGAAATTATCGGGTACGGAGGCCACCCCGGGGTCCATCCTCAGAATGAGCTGGGTGTCATCAGCGTACTGGTGACACTCCAGCCCAAAACTCCGCACCACCTGGGCGAGTGGTCGCATATAGATGTTAAATAACAGCGGGGAGAATGGCCCCTGAGGGACCCCACAGAGTAGGGAACCCCGGAGACCACCCCTCCCCACTTCACTCGCTGCAGGCGGTTTTGGAGGAAGGAGGACAGCCAGTTGAGGGCTGTCCCCCTCACCCCCGCCAGGCGGTGTGTCAAAAGTTGGTAATCGACAGTATCAAACGCTGCCGTGAGGTCCAATAACACGAGCAGCGCCGATCCGCCTCAATCCAAGTGGCAGCGGAGTAGGTCTGTGATGGAGACCAGGACAGTCTCCGTCCCATGGCCTGATCGGAAGCCGGACTGGAAGGGGTCTAACCAGGTTGCATCATCCAAGAATGCCTGCAGCTGGTCCATTGCTGCCCTCTCAATCACCTTGCCCAGGTACGAAAGGTTGGACACTGGGCGGTAATTGGAGGGAGCCGCAGGATCTAGCCTGGGCTTCTTCAGCAATGGACTGACCACCGCCTCTTTAAGCTCCTCTGGAAAAACTCCTTGCTCAAGGGAGCAGTTGACTATATTCAACAGAGGGCCTCGTAACCCCTCCACGCAAGCTCGAATCAGCGTGGAGGGGCATGGGTCGAGGGAGCAGGTGGTCAGTCTAAGGGCTGCGACAATCTTGAACAGTTGAGCCGGGCGTGAATCTGCAGACGCTATCAAGGAGGCATAATGAACTTTTTCACCTCCTTGACAGCATGCTCATAAACTTCCATGAAGAGCTTATAGGCTGATGTCGATGGTCCGTCACGGAGCTTCCTCCACATGCACTCTAGCCGTCTCTTCTCCCGCTTCATAGATCTAAGGGCCTCTGTATACCAAGGGGAACAGGATTTGCGGGATTTGAGAGGGCGTTTAGGGGCGATCTCGTCGAGAGCAGGTGGTCGGTCTTAGAGAGAGAAAGTTGCAAATTAAAGTTTCTTTTATTGGAGGATTTGTTACAATGTTAGGGTTGGGGAAAGAAAGCAAGGAGAAAGTAGAATGTTTATTGAGGCAGCTGCTGAAGCCATGCTTCCAACGGATATTGGCCTAACAGGGCACCCAGGAACTGCGGAACTCCCTGCTGCGTGTCAAAGCAATCCAAAGGCAGGGGGTTCCCGGCTCAATCCCAGTATGGGCACTTTGCAAATGATTGTGTGACTCACACAAATGTTAATAAATCTTTCCTAATAGTTGGTTTCCCTTTATTGCTGCAGATGTAGAGGGACACAACTTGTGGCTGTGTCATTTCACCTTGAAGTGGTTTTGCATAATACAGTCTGTAGTTATCAAAGCTGTTGAGTTTGCCCAAATACACTCATGTAACAGAGCAATGTTAGTAATTCCAATCTTGACTGTTTTATTTACTCTTTATTTTACTAGGTGAGTGGGTTGTTCTTTTTTTTCCCCAGAGAAAGCAAATAGGATCTACCAATCCCCGTGGGTGCTGGTTAATGAAGAATCTACTGTATTTATCATTCATTACTTTGTTTTGGTTTTCACTTCCAAGAACCATAGCACTAGTTCCCTCAGGTAGAAAACATATTTTGGGGAAGAAGTTAGGAAAAATCAGTTTTGGCTAATAGTCATGCTGGCTGGGGATTTGAGAAGTAGCATCCCAAAGTAGCTTGCTTTCCCAAGCTCTCCTTCAAAACATAAGATAAATTATTAAACCCTTAAAGCAAATAGTGGTGACTTCTCAACAAGCACTTAAGATCTAAGTATTTGCTAACCACTGTGTGTGTGTGCGTGTGTGTGTGCTTTTTGAGTGACATCATAACTCAAAATCCGCTGGAATAATAGCCACCAAATCTGACCACAAGACACCTACTAACCCAAGGAGTGACCATCACGCAAAAAATGATTTTGTCATTTGGGAGGTGTAGTTGTTGGGATTTCTAGTTCAGAGCATTCTGAACTCCAGCAATGATGGAATTGAATCAAACTTGGCACACAGGGCTCCAATGACCAACAGAAAACACTAGAAGGGCTTGGTGGGCATTGACCTTGAGCTTTGGAGTTGTGGTTCACCTGCATCCAGAGAGCACTGTGGACTTAAACAATGATGGCTCTGGACCAAACTTGGCACAAATATTCCATATGCCCAAATATGAGCACAGATGGAGTTTAGGGAAAATAGACCTTGACATTTGGGAGTTGTAGTTATTGGGATTTATAGTTCCCCTATAATAAAAGAGCATTCTGAACATCACCAGTGATAGAATTGGGCCAAACTTCCCCCACAGAGACATCCATGGCCAACAGAAAATACTGGAGGGATTTGGGATGAATTGACAGTGATTTATTTATTTATTTATCTATTTATTTATTTATAACTTTTATATCTCGATCTTCTCACCTCTGAAGAGGGACTCAGACCGAAGAGGGACTCAAAACTCACCAGTGATTTAGGGGAGATGTAGTTCATCTACATCCGGAGAGCACTGCAAACCCAAACAACTATGCCTAAGGGATTCCTGTGATTTGGCAAGCCCTCTGAAACCTCCTTGCGACCCCCCCCCCCCCCAAAGGTCCCAGCCCTCAGGTTGAGAAACACTGCTCCACCGGTTTCTGATAGTTTTAAACTGGATGGGCTACAGCAGTGTTTTTCAACCTTTTTTGAGCCGCGGCACATTTTTTACATTTACAAAATCCTGGGGCACACCACCAACCAAAATGACACAAAATGACACTCTAACACAGTAATACATATAGTTAATATGTCTTAAAATGTATTTATACACTCAGTGTGAAACCTGGGCCTGTTTCGATGAACACAACATAGATATCCTGGCAGGAATGGCAGAAAGACACAAACTTCCCACACAGAACTCCCATAATCAAGAGAAAAACAATTGTTGGATCAGGACCAAACTTGGCATGAATACTCAATATGCCCAATTGTGAACACAGATGGAGTTTGGGGAAAATAGATCTTGACATTTGGGAGTTACAGTCTCTGGGATTTATAGTTAACACACAATCAAAGAGCATCTTGAACTCTTGCAACAATGGAATTGAACCAAACTTGGCATATTGAACTCTCATTACCAACAGAAAGTACTGAAAGGGTTTGCTTGGGAATTGACCTTGAGTTTGGAAGTTGTAGTTCTCACCTACACCCAGAGAGCACTGTGGACTCAAACAACGTTATGTTATGTTGTTGTTTGTTTTCTATCCAGAATCACAATGTTAGAAGGAGGCTCACCACTTTAAGGTCCCTAAAACAGGCATGGGAAAACTTCGGCCCTCTGGGTGCTTTGGACTTCAACTCCCACCATTGCTAACAGCCTGAGGCCCTTTCCTGCTTAAGTGGCTGAGGGGGGAGAAGGAAAAGAGGCCGAGGCTGCTAGGAATGGTGGGAGTTGGAGTCCAAAACACCTGGAAGGTCCAGGTTTGCCCATGCCAGCTTTTGACAGATACATGTTTTCCTCCCCCTTCCCCTTCGCACCCTTTCTTCCCCCTCCTGCCGAATACTTACTTTTTCTTCTACACTGCCGCTTCTGCCACCATTTTGATCCGAGGGGGCAGCGTGAGCGTGTTCAGGAGGGGGGAGGGAGGGAGGAAAACATGACCCGTGCGGGCACTACTGTGCAAACTCGCCCCAGAGAAAAGGGAGGCAGAGCGAGCAGAGTGAGGCTGGGAAGAAGGGAGCCCGAGTGGAGAAGAAAAAGTGTTCGGCAGGAGGAGGAAGAAAGGGTATTGGAGTTTCCAAATTCCCACGGCACACCTGATGATCGCTCACGCCACACTAGTGTGCCATGGCACACTGGTTGGGAAACACTGCAATACACAAGTGAAAAACAAACAGCTGGCCACTCTTTGCCAAATTCTAAAGCAACCAGTACATACTTTCTGGGTTGCTGTGAGTTTTTCGGGCTGTATGGCCATGTTCCAGCAGCATTCTCTCTTTTGTTCACTCTCCCTTTTTTAACCCTCACCTCAGGATTATGTGAAAGGCAACCTGGATTTTGTTAGAGCAGAGTTAAGATCAGAGAAAACATCAGTATCAAACAAGGGAAGTAGAGGAGCAAGATTCCTGCAGATTTGCTGACACCGTTCTTTTAATTGGGGTTTCTATTTCCTTCCTTATAGCACTGCATTTGAAAATAGCAGTTGTGGCTTTAACATCTGGTAATCACAGGCCAGGGCCGTAGCCAGGATTTTGATCAGGGGGGGGCTGAGTTTGGTTCGGGGGGCTGAGACTGGGTGGAAGAGGGTCTACCCTAGCAAACCTTTTGTATTGTTATCCCAATAACCCCATGAATGTGGGATATAATGAGCATGGTGATCAGATCATGATATGAATAAACATAACAGTTTAAATAATGTACCAGTAAGGCCTTTTCGCGGACCACCCTGAGAATTTGGGGGGCTGAAGCCCCCTTTGCCCCCCCCCCCGGCTACATGCCTGTCACAGGCTTTAACAGAGAGATGCCCCATGGACACTGCCATATAATGCAGTTTCAAACTGCATTATATGGTCAGTGTCGCTTTTTTCTTGTGTCAGGAGTGACTTGAGAAACTGCAAGTCGCTTCTGATGTGAGAGAATTGGCCGTCTGCAAGGAGGTTGCCCAGGGCACGCCCAGATGTTTTACCATCCTGAGGGAGGCTTCTCTCATGTCCCTGTATGGGAATCTGGAGCTGACAGAGAGGAGCTCACCCCACTCCCACTGGGGCCCAG
Source organism: Anolis apletophallus (assembly GCA_030556195.1). Taxonomy (NCBI): domain Eukaryota; kingdom Metazoa; phylum Chordata; class Lepidosauria; order Squamata; family Anolidae; genus Anolis; species Anolis apletophallus. The sequence goes on from JARBWK010000002.1 coordinate 205,442,789, forward strand.
GCCCGGATAAACACCTTTTTGCACCCTAGGCCACACTTTGGAATTACGCCCCCTCTACTACCGGCACTGAAAGTTGTTGTTTGGGATCCGGGAAGGGAGGGTGGGGCCCAAGCCGTGCGCCTGCCTTTCCTTCCTCGCCCAGGCTTGGGAGCAGTGGCGGGGTGGCTATCTGCCGGGGCTGATTAGGATCACCCATTGCGCCACTGTGGCCTCTTTCCTATAAGATAGACTTGCCTATTCTCCTTTTCCATTTCATGAATGGTCAGTAAAGGGCTTTGGAAGGAGGTATGTTTCTCTTGTGTGTTTTAGGCAGGCACACACAGCTATAGTAAAAAGGTAAAGGTTTCCCCTGACATTAAGTCCAGTCGTGTCAGACTCTGGTGGGTGGTGCTCATCTCAAATTCTAAGACGACGAGCCGGTGTTGTCCATAGACACCTCCAAGGTCATGTGGCAAGCGTGACTGCGTGACGTGCCATTACCTTCTTGCAGAAGTGGTCTCTACTGATCTATTCACACTTGCATATTTTCAAACTGCTAGGTTGGCAGAAGCTGGGGCTAACAGTGGGAGCTCGCCCCGCTCTCCGGATTCGAACTGCCAACCTTTCAGTCAGTAAGTTCAGCAGCTCAGCGGTGTAAGGGCCCCAGCGGGTTACAGCTAAAGTAGGCTTAACTATAATAAAATCCCATGCCCCACCCCACTATCATCACCACTATCATCACCAAAATATTGTTTATTGTAAATACTCAGCAGCAACTTTACATGTATGTCTCCAGCCCTCTTTCACAATGCTCTCAATGCTGGTGCGGCTTTAAAAGGTCTTCCAGTTAGACAAAGAATGAGGAAAAGAGGGCTGGACTTTGTAAAAGGAAGCAGAATTCACGGCCCATTAGTCCAACCTCATTCTGCCATGTAGTTAGACACAATCAAAGCCCTCCTGACAGATGGCCAGGCAGCCTCAGTTTAAAACCTCCCGAGAAGGAGACTATTTCATACCCTGAGGCAGCAGCACATTCCATTGTCTCATATCTACCTTCATACAATATTGAGATCTCATAACGTCACAGTTACATAACCTGTAAATGTGAAAAGCTTCCTAAGAACATGGGCAATTTGAGAGAAACTTCAATAGTAGGGTAAACATCAAAGACTGGAGAAGAACGGGAAGAAATGAATAAGGCAGTGATTTTCAACCAGTGTGCCGGGGAACACAAGTGTGCCGTGAGAAATCATCAGGTGTGCCGTGGGAAATTATTTTCCAACTTCATTCATATATAAACTATAAGGCACATCTGTCCCTTTAAGAAATGGAACCATAGCACTCTCGCATCACCTAAGAAGTGATGTGAGAGTGCTATGGTCGCGCCATCTTGGATTCGCTCAGATTCGGCTAAGTAAAAAAAGTTAGAGTTAGTGCTGCAGCTGCGCGTCAAGTGACAGTGGCAATTTGGGATCACAGCAAGACAAGCGAGTGACAGTGAAGTTTTTGAACAGAGAGAGACTGACAGCTGTTGAGCAAGAGCTTTGTATGTGTCTTTCTACCATTCCTGCCAGGATATCTATTTTGTGTTCATCGAAACAGGCCCAGGTTGCACACTAAGTGAGTGTTTAAATACATTTAAAAACATATTAACTATATGTATTACTGTGTTAAAGTGTCATTTTGTGTCATTTTGGTTGGTGGTGTGCCCCAGGATTTTGTAAATGTAAAAAACGTGCTGTGGCTCAAAAAAGGTTGAAAATCACTGGAATAAGGGACCCAATGTAGGGGAACACAATTCACAGATTTCAGTTTTTGTTCGGGAAAGCAGTAAATTCTGCATATAGTTCCACAACAATCCTTGTTGTTGGTGGCAGCGCTGCGTGATGCTGAAGCCAACTTGTAAAACACCAAAAATAACACTTTCCTCCATTTAAGTCAACCATCAAGATAAAGTTAATTGCACCCAGAGCCTATCGAGATAATGAAGAATTTTCTGACACTCTTGGGTGTTGTTGCTGAACAGACTCGTTTTATTTTGGAGGTGTTTTTTTTTTCCATTCCAAAGTACTCCAAGGGAACTCCTGGTATTATAATGGACTTTTAGTTTCCATCCATCCCTCAGGTCAGTTTAAATCGGTCCAATATTTCCTGAAATGAAATATACCCCCCTGGGGCTGTCTGTTTGTGTTATACCTGAACTAGCTTAGGTGCCATCAAGGAACATAGTGATCAGGGCCAAGATTGAGCAGAGATAAAGCTAAGGGTAGACGAATGCTAGCAATAAAAGCCAATGATCTAATGCTTATCTTGGGCAATATTGCTAAAGCACTTTGACTGTATCTCTTCAGGGCTCAATGGATATCACTGAAAGACAGCTTTTATCTGGAAAGAGACACGAGGGACTAAAGAAAGAGTTTGCATGAGCAGGTAACGGCAAAGCAAAAACAACCAGAAAGTCAATATGTTCAAGGACATTTTTCCTTTCTGCAAAGCATGTGTTGATTCCAATGGGGATAACCACTTTAGTTCTCCATATTAGATTATGATTTTGGTATAAAATGTATAATCAGATGGAGGCTGGCAGTGCAGACTTATATAATCCAGTTCAATGCAGTTAATATCTGCATTCTGAAACTGGATTATATGGCAGAGTAGATCCAGCTATAGTGGTATTATACTTTGGTCAATACAATCAGATGTTAATCAGACTGAAGGGAACCAGAATAGTGTAGCAGTTTGAATGTTAGACTATGGGTGCATCTACATTGGAGAATTCATGCAGTTTGATACCACATGGGAACTTGTGCATTGGATGCTTCACACCAATAGTGAACTGGACTCATGTGGTCTACTTACCGTATACTTACCTGTTCCACGTTGTGCACACCCATCCTTTATGTGTCTCCGAGGTAATTGGTATACAATAGCAACCTGGATCGTTGTCTGTTTATATATTTATTCTATTTACATGTTGATATTATGCATTATCCTATTGTATTCTACAGGCTAAGAGCCCCACGTTAATATATACTGTATATATACTGTATGTATATATATATATATATATACTGTGTATATATATATTTCAGATTTTGCATTATTATTCCAGTCCTTAGTGTGTTTGTACTTGTTGCTGCAGTACTACTTGTGTGTAACTCACACAATGTCCTTTGAGGGAAAGTCGAATGGTCCTTGTAAAAGATTTTCTTCCAGCAGCCCAGAAGCAGAAATGCAAAATGTCTTGGTAAGATCCTACATGGAAACCTAAAAATGTAATTGTTGCCAAAACTCTCAGGCTCAGCTAGCTTCTCGGGCATTGCTCAACCAATCAGCTTCGTGCTTTCCATTTTCCAATTAACACACTCACCGACTGATTTTACATACTCCAAAACTCTTTAGCCTTCTCTGCCAAAGGGTGCAGGTGCATCACCAAACCACAAATCCCAGGATTCCCTAGCATTGGGCTATGGCAGTTAAAGTAGTGCCAAACTGCATTACCTTTACAGTGTGGTTGCACCCGGTCACTGTAGATACCAGAGTTTGAATCAGCATGAAACCTGTTGTGTGACCTTGGGAAAGGCATACTCTCTCAGGCTTGGAAGAAGGCAATGGCAAAGCTGAACAAATCTTGCCTAGAGGATCCTGAAATAGGATAGGGTTGCCACACATCGACAATGAATTAGAGGCACCTACGTTGTTGCTTATGATGCTTGCTTTTATTGTTTATGATGATGTTGTCTTTATGCTGTTTTATATTTTGCTGTTCTATTTTTAACTGTATGTTGTCTGGGCATGGCCCCATGTAAGCTGCCCCGAGTCCCTTTGGCGAGATGGAGGCGGGGTAGAAAAATAAAATTATTATTATATTATAATTAAAGGAATGCAATTACATATTGTATCAATGCCATACTTCTCCTACAGCTAGAAAATCTGCTGGATGCCGCTCAAGTACTATTGTGAGTTTTCTTATCAATAAGATAAGTTGCTCCTAAATACCGCCCATTACCTGCCGAGAAAGGGATGGCCAAGGTTCAGTGGTGACATGTATGAAATCTTTGCAATGGAGAGCCGCCCTGTTGAAATATGTGCCACTGACCCAGCTTGAAGTGCAAACTCAGCTGCTGATTTGATGACACAAGATATTTGGACATCGCAGAACAGAACTCTTGAAAAGTCAGTGGGTGCATTAGTTTTACTTCTAGTAACCGTTGGGTAATTATTACGAAAGGAAGGGATAGGAGTTTCAGTTGTCCAAGGTGAGAAAAACACACACTAACTCCTGGTTCAATGAACTGGATAGTTCCTAAGACATAGAACCAGGGCTATCTGTCAAGTCGGGTCCCATTCATGTTCTTTCCCCCCAGTATTAGGTTTGTTAAGTTTGATTATATTCAAGTTCTCTTTCCCCCCAGCATTATGCTATCCTGTTTCCGCATTGGTTTGCATTTTTCTGAAACGTTTAGTGAGTTTTAAAAAAAATGAACAAGCAACAGAACTTCTGTTTTGGATCCCAGAAAGACACAGTTCATATATATTAATTAGGCAGAAGGAGAAAAAAGAAGAGAAAATAAATGTGGAGCAGCTTTAAGATTTTGGTTTTTTTATTTTTATATTATTTAAATAAATGCATAATAAATAATAAATAATTTTATGTGTTTTTGTGGATATAAATCCACTTCTTCAGATGCAGTACCATATGATAACTCAGGTATAAAATATATTTACACAGTTGTGGGAATGGGAATTGAACAGGATAAGATTGGCTGCTTTCGAACTGGTGCTGATGTTTCCTACGTCTTGCTCTACGTTGCAACTAGGCCAAACTGTTGGGAAAAACAAATGATATATAACCTCGCCACAGCATCAGATGACAAAGTCCTTATTTATTGGTCCCTTTTTTCTGGCTGTTTTAAAAATGTCCCACTTTCTCTCGCCTCTCTTCTCCTTTTGTTCTCAGCTTAGTTCCATTGCTGCAAACTGGGTTCAGAGTGCAAAAGAAGGTTAAGTGAGCAGAGGGAAAAGATCTTGCCTATCCAAATAGGTTCAGGCAAACGCAAACTACGACAGCCTCTCCTAGACTATTTTGTTAAGCGATATCACTTCTGCAAGAACCTGGCATGCCAAAGCTCGAAGAACCAAATAAGAAATGGGCGAGTTGAAGATAAGGGAACAGAGGCATTTATTCACCTTGACCAAAGTGGGTACCAGCAGAGTCTGTGCTTCAAAGACTGACATAAAAGCAATTGCAAACATACAGGTTTATTTATAGCACGTTGACAGTGGTTTGAAACAAAGGACTTTGTTAGGGTAATTTGGTTTGGGAAGTGTTCCCAGGGATAAGGCTTGATAGTATCTTTGGAAACACCCCACAGCTCTTCTTAAACCCACTGTGGAGCTCGTGGGTTATTGTGAAAGGATTGTTTCTTCCTGGTCCAAATGATGGGATATGGGATTTCTCAAATAAACATTCCCTGGTACGTGTGTATATGCTTGTGCAACTTTGGCGAGTTCATTTGGAAGTCACCTGAAACTGGAGAAAAGGTCATTTGCAGACTCTGTTTTCTGGATGTGCTTAGAGCAAAGGCGTTGGGGTCTGTATTGGTGTTCTGATGATATATTTACCATATTTTCCGGTGTATAAGGCGACTGGGCATATAAGACAACCCCCAACTTTTCTAGTTAAAATATAGTTTGGGACATACTTGCCATATAAAACTACCCCTCTTCCAACACACACCAAATAAAATTTGAAAAGCATCAGATTTAATTTCAATACGGTAATTTTCCTATTACTGTACCTCCTTCTCTGCCTCTCAAATTCCGCACCTGGGCTCCTGCACCGCTTCACTGCAGTCTTCAAGAATGAGATCCGAGAGGCAGGCACGGATTACCCATAAGGCCACACTAGGCCATGGCCTATGGGCGCAGGCCTAGGGGGGCGCCAGATCAAGGACCAAAAAAAAAGTTCAAACAAAATTGCAACGTGTGGCATGGTGACTCTCTCTCTCTCTCAAGGGAGGAGGGAATGGTGCGCTCCCCTCGCCATTGCCCCTGCCCCCTTGTCAAGGAAGGTGGGGCGGAGGTGGAGGGAAGCCCCTAGGGCCGCTGGCGGGCATGCGCACCACCCAGGAACATGGCGGAGGATGTGAGGCCGTGGCCCTCGCACCCTCCCTCCTGCTGCGCATGCCCGGCGGCAGCCCTGTGGGGCAGGGCTTCCCTCCTCCTCTTCCTCCTCCTCGCCACGCCCTCCTTCCTTGAGTCAAGGAGGAGGAGGAAGGAAGGCAAGCCCCGCCCCCGGGGCCGCTTCCGGGCATGCGTGGCAGGAGGGAGGGTGTGAGCGGCGTGGCCTCTGCCTCCTCCGCCATGTTCCTGGTTGCTGCAGCGGCCCCGGGGGCTTCCCTTCCTCTTCCTCCTCCGAGGAAGGAAGGGAAGCCCCCGGGCCACTGCTGCGCATGTGCGGTACCCAGGAACATGGCGGAGGAGGCCGCAGCGCTCGCGCCCTCCCTCCTGCCGTGAATGCACAGCAGCGGCCTCGCCCCCAGGGGAGGGGCTTCCAAAGTGTGGCCTAGGGTGCCAAAAGGGCTTAATCCGGGCCTGCCGAGAGGCAGAGGAGGAGGTATGGTAATAGGATACAAGGGCGGGCCAGACAGGTAAAAGAGGTGTATTTTTTCTGGACCCAGATCCACTCTATCTCTTTTCGCCATACCCCGGCCACCCTGGACACCTGCAGCTTGCTCCGCCCTTCACTTACACTTTCCCAGTGAGGCACCCCTTCACCTCACCATTGGGACCACATTAAATCCATGAATCCTGATGAATGGATTTTCTTCTACTGCACTTGTACAGCGTCACCTTTACGGCAGGGATGTGGCCACTGCAATTTTTGAGCTCCCCCCACCATATGTGGCAACCATAGATTCTCCAATCTAGATTGGAGGTTTCAGCAGCTGCTCTATAAGATGACTTCTGGCGAATCAGTCGACTCCCACATATAAGACTCCTGGTGTATAAGTTGACTCCCGCGTATAAGACGATTCCTGACTTTTGAGAAGATTTTCTTGGGTTAAAAAGTAGTCTTATACTCCATAAAATATGGTAATTCATTGCTGTCTTGATCAAACTCTGATGTTGCTTTGATACACAGTTCGTAAGTGTCTATGAAGCAAGGAATATACTCCTTTGCAGAGTTCTTGTCCATATGAGCTCTCTAGTGGCAAACTGGAGAGCACGATATATCCTTGAAAAGGCAAAGGTTTGATTCTTCAAAGGAACAAGTATTCCAAATAGCCGCCCCGAGCCTTCGGGGAAGGGTGGCGAATAAGTACGAATAAATAAATGAATAAATAAGGTGGAAAAAGAGAAGCCCAAATGCTCCTTGTGTAGTGCCGACATTGCCAGCGAATGCTTCGGCATTGCTGGCAGTTAGAAGGGTTGTAAGGCAACACTGTAGTTAATACGTCGCAAATCGCGGAAATGAGGCGGACACGAAGACCACTTTCAAGGCTTCCAAGGTACGGATAGAAGTGCCGACGGCTTGCTAGTGCTTGTAAATTGACGGCCAGAAAAACCATTTCACCAGTGTTCTGGCTGTGACAAGGCAATTTAAATCATATAGTGTCCATATCTGTCAATATTTGCATAACCCTGTTTACAGGGTGGCGAAACGGTTTTTCTGGCCGTCAATTTACAAGCACTAGCAAGCTGTCGGCTCTTCTATCCATACCTTGGAAGCCTTGAAAGTGGTCTTCGCATCCCCTGATTACGCTGCCACGCACCAGAATAGGAACGGGGGACGGGGGTGGCGGGGTGGCAATACTCTCCCGTGATGGATTACACCTTAGAGCGATCCCTGTGCTGACCACCTCGGGGCTCGAAAGTGTCGGCCTGGTGTGGGATTCCCAGGAGAGCCTGGCCGTTCTGCTGGTGTACCGTGCACCTAGCGCACCGGCAGAAAGCCTGGCGCAGCTGCTGGAGACTGTGTCGGAGTGGGCATTGAGGTTCCCCAGGCTTATTGTCCTGGGGGACTTCAATGTCCATGCCGACGCAGCCTCTGTCCCATCTGCAGCCGCGGACCTAATCTCGACCATGGCGACATTAGGCCTCTCCCTCTGTAGTTCGGGACCCACAAATTCAGCTGGTCACACCCTTGATTTGGTTTTCAGTGCGGGGGTTCAAGTGGACCTAGCCTCCGTAATAGAGGTTCCATGGTCGGACCACTGTGCTCTAAGGATCCGGGTTGAGCAACCGCCTCCCCCATGCAAGGGCGCCGAATGGATTTTGGTTCGCCCGAAGAGACTTATGGAACCCGAAAGGTTCCTGAATGCTCTGAGGGATCTGGAGTCCACCAGCATCTCAGTCGATGAGCAGGTTCAGTCCTGGAATACCTCACTAGCTAGAGCTCTCGACAAGATTGCCCCTAGGCGCCCTCTCCGACCCCGCAAACATCGGTCCCCTTGGTATACGGAAGATCTCAGGTTGATGAAGCGGGAAAGGAGACAGCTGGAGTGCGTGTGGAGGAAATTCCGTGACGGAGCCTCATTATCAGCCTATAAGCTATTTTAAAAAGCTTATGAGCGTGCTGTCAAGGCGGCAAAAAATGTGTACTTCTCCGCCTCGATAGCGTCTGCCAACTCACGCCCGGCCCAATTGTTCAAAGTAATTCGGTCCTTGGCGACGGTCCCTACTGTCCCAAAAAACAGTGATCAGGCCCTTACTGCCGGTGCTTTTCAGAATTTTTTCGCAGACAAGATACTGAGCCTCCGCTGGGACCTTCCTGCCACGGTTGATACAGTAAGGGAGCTGGAGACCCCCGTGGCCCTCCGCCGGGCCCATCCTCGACCGGTTTCGGCCACTGGACGCAGATGCTGTTGATAAGATTGTGGCTGCAACTAGGCCTACCACCTGCTCCCTCGACCCGTGCCCCTCCTGGCTTGTTAGATCTTGCCTGGAGGGGTTACGTGGGCCTCTGTTGAATATCATAAACAGCTCCCTTGAGCAAGGAGTGTTTCCAGAGTGCTTAAAAGAGGCGGTGGTAGCTCCATTGCTGAAAAAACCGTCACTAGACCCGGCGGTTCCCTCCAACTACCGACCAGTGTCGAATCTTTCGTACCTGGGGAAGGTAGTTGAGAGGGCAGCAATGGAGCAGTTGCAGTCCTTCTTAGATGATGCAACATGGCTTGACCCCTTCCAGTCCGGCTTCTGTTCGGGGCATGGGACGGAGACGGTCCTGGTCTCCATCACAGACCAACTCCGCTGCCAGCTCGACCAAGGCGGGTCTGCGCTGCTCGTGTTATTGGACCTCACGGCAGTGTTTGACACAGTCGACCACAATCTTTTGATCCACCGCCTGGCCATGGCTGGAGTGAGGGGGACAGCCCTTAAATGGCTGACCTCCTTCCTCCACCAGCGGTCTCAGCGTGTGAGGAGGGGCGGGGTGGTCTCTGAGGGCTCCCCATTGGTTTGTGGAGTCCCGCAGGGGGCCATTCTCTCCCCTCTGTTATTTAACATCTACATGCAGCCGCTTGCACAGCTGGTGCGGAGTTATGGGCTTGAGTGTCACCAGTACGCTGACGACACTCAGCTAATTCTGAGGATGGAGGGCAGGCCTGGTTCCGTCCCCGATAATTTCCAACGCTGCCTCGAGGCTGTTACTGGATGGCTGCGAGCCAGTAGGTTGAGGGTGAATCCGGCGAAGACAGAGATCTTGTGGCTAGACCGCCCGGGTGATAGGGGTGTCCAGCTTCCGAGCCTGGACGGTGTGGCGTTATGCCCATCGCCTTCTGTAAAGAGCTTGGGAGTCCATTTGGACTCCCAGCTGACCATGGAGACCCAGGTCTCTGCGGTCAGCAAGTCTGCTTTTTTCCACCTCAGAGAGAGAGGCGGCTGGCCCCCTATCTATCCCGAAACGACCTTGCCACGGTGATCCAAGCCACGGTCATCTCGAGGCTGGATTACTGTAACGTGCTCTACGTTGGCCTTCCTCTGGCTGTGACCCGGAAGCTCAGGCTGGTGCAGAACACTGCCGCCCGGCTCCTGTCTGGCATGCCAGCAGGTTGCCACATAACACCTACTTTGCAGGATCTGCACTGGCTGCCAATTGAGCACCGGATCACCTTCAAAGTGTTTCCAACGCTGCCTCGAGGCCGTTACTGGATGGCTGCAAGCCGTGGTCAGCTTCAAACTGACAGCCACCCACCGAAGGGCATTCTCGGTGATTGCACCGACACTCTGGAATGCCCTTCCCGCCATCCACGACTTGCTCCCCTTCAGGCGGGCATGCAAGACCTACCTTTTCCAGCTAGCTTTCCATGTGTAGGTCTCATTGGTATGCACCCCCCTATTGTAAAGCTGTTTCCCACTCCAGGTCGCTTTTAATCGCTGTTGTACACTGTGATGTTTTAATGATGTTTTATGCTATGTTTTAATCTGTTTTGCTGTTTTTATGTTGTTGCTCTGTATTGTGAGCCGCTCCGAGCCCGCCAGGAGTGGCGGCATAGAAGCCGAATAATAAATAAATAAATAAATAAATAAATCCGCCTCATTTCCGCAATTTGCGACGTATTTACTACAGTGTTGTCTTACGACCCTTCTAACCGCCAGCAACGCCAAAGCATTCGCTGGCAGTGTCGGCACTACACAAGGAGCATTTGAGCTTCTCTTGTTCCACCTTATTTGGAATACTTGTTCCTTTGAAGAATCAAACCTTTGACTTTTCAAGGATATATCGTGCTCTCCAGTTTGCCACTAGAGAGCTCATATGGACAAGAACTCTGCAAAGGAGTATATGCCTTGCTTCATAGACTGTGTAGACCGCGGACACTTACTGACTGGTATCGTATGATTCAAAATATCTTGTGTTGAACTATATTGTGCTGTTATTACATACTGTTATTATACTATCCTACTGATATTGGGTCTTCCTTCCGCTTTACCCAGTGTTTTGTTGTTGTTGTATACAGCCCTAGTGTTTGTCTTTGCTTTGATACACAGTTCCCATTCTTAATCTGTGATATGTTGGAGGGCATGCAACTGCCCTCCAATGGCCCCAACAGGGATTTAGGAGGCATGACATTGACAAGGCACTAGAAGACAGATTATTATGCACCAATTGACCTAGATTCTACTTCAGCATTGTCAGCATAAAACAAAGTATCATCAGTCTTGCAAACGTCTGGGAGCTGGTTCTGGGAGCTGTGGGAGCTGTAGTCCAAAAACTACCATCTCCAAGCTTCCCCCTCCCATCAGACAACAGAAAGCATGCTGCCTATTTTTGAATTTGGGACACGACTTTAAAAACCTAATGTATAACCAAAGTTACACTACAGAACTTCCAATGTTTTACACAGCAATAACAAGTACCTTTTTGCATGCCAGAAACATATATTATTATTCCATTATATCCATAAACCGCTCTGCAATCAAGATTACTCCAATATACGTAGTTTGGGTGGTACCCAGCATACGGCAAGTGGTAGATTGTTATAGGTAGAAAGAGTTCAAAGTCCTTGCCTCTCAATTCTGCCAAACAGGTCAACAATATTATTAACTAGTTGCTGCAAATAAATGACATATCCCTGTATCTCACTCCACCTCTTTCCCCCCCTAATGTTACTGTCAGTGCATCTACACTGTAGGAATTAATGCAGTTTGACACAACTTTAACTGACCCAATGCTATGTGATTTGTAGGCAGGCACCATCTTCCTTTCACAAGGAAAGCTAAAGACTTTGCAAAACTACAAATACCAATGCTCCATAGCATTGAGCAGTTCAAGCAATCCAGACAAGACAGAGGTCCTCCTGGTCAGTCATAAGGCCGAACAGGGCATAGGGTTACAGCCTGTGTTGGATGGGGTTACACTCCCCATGAAGACGGGGGTTCGCAGCTTGGGAGTGATCCAGGACTCATCGCTGAGCCTGGAATCCCAGGTCTCGGTGGTGGCCAGGAGGCTTTTGCACAGTTAAGACTCGTGCGCCAGCTGCGCCCGTACTTGGGAAGTCTGATCTGGCTACGGTTGTCCATGCTCTGGTCACATCCCGAATAGATTACTGCAACGTACTCTACGTGGGGCTGCATTTGAAGACAGTTCGGAAATTACAAGTAGTCCAACGTGCGACAGCCAGACTACTAACTGGAGCTACATACAGGGAGCATACCCCCCCCCCTCTGTTGTGTCAGCTCCACTGGACGCCTGTCCAATTCCGAGCTCAATTCAAAGTGCTGGTTTTGACCTTTTAAGCTCTATACGGTTCTGGCCCAACTTACTTGTCCAAACGCATCAGCCTCTACGTCCCACCTCGTAATTTAAGATAGTCCGGGGAGGCCCTGCTCTCGCTCCCGCCAACTTCTCAAACGCAGAAGGGGACAAGAGAGAGGGCCTTCTCGGTGGTAGCTCCCCGTCTGTGGAACGCACTTCCAAGCGACATACGATCAACCCCATCCCTCCTGGCATTCAGGAAAAAAGTGAAATCTTGGCTGTGGGGCCAGGCGTTTGCACATTAGCACAATACAGCACTTTGGACTGGATTTGTAATGGCAAGTTGACGGATATGGCTCAGTGCTCCTGTTATGGACGGAATACTATTTTTAACTTAAGAGAATGTGGATGATGTGTTAATGTTAATTGTATTTTAATGTATTTTAATGCTGTATGTTTTGGTTTTATATTGTATTTTATTATGTTGGCATCGAATTGTGCCTTTTGTTAGGCCACTCTGAGTCCCCCCTCGGGGGTTGAGTAAAGCGGGGTAAAAATGCTGGAAATAAATAAATAAGTAGTGTCAAACTGCATTAACTCTATGGTGTGGATGCACCTGTTTGCTCATCCCTGTTTGCTCAACCGTTCATCCCAAGGGACTCTACCCACCCATTCAAAATCTTTATAAAGGATAGAAGCACAGTTCACTGACTATGCAACCAAAGAAAACATTTCAACCTTGCTCCCTTTCTTTGGTGCTGATTGAACAAATTCCACACATTTCAAGCTTCGCTGATATAATTCCAAGGAAAGAAAGGGCAGAAATAATAGACCTGCAGTCTGCAATAGCTGATGGTTTAAGAGCAGAAAGAGGGCTGTCAGACCAAAGGTCTGTCTCACTCAATCTCTTGGTCTTCGCACTCCCTCCTTGCAGCTACCCTCTTGTTACTGCAACATGCATAATAATAATAATCATCATCATCATCATCATCTTTATTTATACCCTGCCACCATCTCCCCAATGGGGACTCGGGGCGGCTTACATGAGGCCGGGCCCAAACAACAAATTACAATAAAAATCAAAAACATCAATAACACAGTAAAAATACAAACACATAAATAAAAGAACAATATGCAAATACAATATCTAAAACCACAAATGAGAAAGCAGGCCGCATGTGCAAGATAAAATGTTTAAAACTCAGGGTGAGATAACAGGAGTCAATTCTTTGCGAAGGAGAGCTCGTGTAAACACGGGTTGTGAGAGGCCTTCATATAAGAGGGGAGAGTGTACTCCAAAGACAGGAGCATTGAAGAGAGCAATGGTATAAGGTTAAGTGGCTACTCTCCAAAGGTGCTGCGGAAAAGCCAGGTTTTAAGGTGCCCTTTAAAGGTTTCCAAAGTGGGGGCTTTCCTAATCTCTCCGGGCAATGAATTCCAGAGTCGGGGGGCCACAGAGGAGAAGGCTCTCTCCCTTGTGCCCACAATATGAGTCTGTGAGACTGGTAGGGGCGAAAAGAGGGCTTCCCCTGAAGATCGAAGAGTCCCGGCTGGTTCATGAGAGAGATCCGGTCACGAAGGTAGGCGGGTCCCGAACCGTTTATTTATTATATTTATTTATTTATTTATTAGTTCAGTTTTGTATTCCGCTCCTCCCTGCAGGCTCGGGGCGGGTGACAGTAAAATACACATGGGCAGCCAAGTCACAGACATGCTGCCCTACAATTAAAACATAACATAGTTAAAACTCCAATACAACAGGTCACGAGGCACAGGTCACGAGGTTTAGGGCTTTATAGGTCAGTGTTTCTCAACCAGTGTGCCGTGGCACACTAGTGCGCCGTGAGCGATCATCAGGTGTGCCGCGAGAAAAGCTCTCTGCCCCCCTTCCTTCCTTCCCCCCTCCTCCTGCCGAACTCCTGCTGCTTGGGAGAGGAGGAGGAAGGGCTGAGTGGCGGTGAAGAAAAAGAAGGGGCCGGGGCACCGCCTCCTTCGGCCGTTTCGCCAGCCAACCTCCAATCTGCCATGACTCCCGCCACGACTCTCACCCCTTGCTCGCTGAAGCCGCGCGGAGGAGGAGCCCCAACTACTGAAGCCCGTCCACCGCTCATGCTTCTCCTCTGTGGGAGAACTGAAGCCGGGGGGAGGGGTGGGGCATGGCATGGCCTGGCTCCGCCCCCTCCCCCCGGCTTCAGTGCTCCCACAGCTTCGCCAGCCTTGAGGGGGCAGTGCCAAGCCAGCATTGTGCTGGCTCTGCCACCGCTGGCTTGGCACTGCCCCCTCAAGGCTGGTAAAGCTGTGGGAGAACTGAAGCCGCGTGGAGGGGGCGGGGCATGGCGTGGCCTGGCTCCTCCCCCTCCCCAGCTTCGGCACTCCCAGCAGATGCTTCCAACAGGTCACCATCCCCCAGCCGTTCTTTACTGTGTTAGAGTGTCATTTTGGTTGGTGGTGTGCCCCCGGATTTTTTTAATGTTAAAAGTGTGCCGCGGCTCAAAAAAGGTTGGGAAACACTGTTATAGGTGATCACCTGCACCTTGAATTGGGACCAGAAAATAAACGGCAACCAGTGAAGCTCCTTAAACAGGGGAGTTGACCGCTCCCTATAACTTACCCCAAATGACTGACCTGGAGGCCCTCTGTCTTGTCAGGATTGATCCTCAGCTTGTTCCTCCTCATCCAGACCGTCACAGCAGCCAGGCACCGGTCCAGTATCCGAAGGGCTTTCTTGGAATCTGGTGGAAAAGAGTAGTGGAGTTTGGTGTCATCTGAGTAGAGATGGCACCCAACTCCAAAACTCCAGATGACCTCACCCAGCAGTTTCATGTAGATGTTAAATAGCATGGGGGACAAAATAAATCCTTGCGGGACCCCACAGGTCAATGGCCAGGGGTCTGAGCAGGAGTCCCCCAGCTTCACCGACTGGGAACAACCCCCCAGGAAGGACCGGAGCCACAGTAGAACCGTGCCCCCGAGTCCCATCCCAGCAAGTCTTCCCAAAAGGCTACCATGATCAATGGTATCAAAAGTGCTGAGATATCCAAGAGAATGAGCAGGGTCACACTCCCCCTGTCCAGTTCCCTGTGGAGGTCATCCACCAAGGCGACCAGGCCTGGATTACCCATAAGGCCACCCTAAGCCATGGCCTAGGGCAGCAGCCATGGGGGAGCTGCAGATCCGGATCCCCCCCAAAAAAAGTTTTTTTAAGTGCACATGCGTGCGGCGGCGGAAACACCATCCATGCCCCCCCCCCCTTTGCTCTGCTCCCCTTGGCTCCAAAGGCTCTGCCCCCGCCCCCGCCCCCACCTCCTCGCCGGCATGAGGAGGAGGAAGGAAAGTCCCACCCCTGGAGCCCATGCCGCGGGGAGCCGTCATGCCGGCCTCAGAAGTGGCCGAAATCATGCTGCCTTAAGCAGGCGGTGGTGAAACCTTTATTTGACCCTTGACCCAACCATTTGCAACGATTACCAATTTCCAACCTCCCCTTTTTGGGCAAGGTTAGGGAAAGAATCCCACAAGATCAAACAGACAGGTGCCTCGGGTACCTCACCTGGCACTGCGATGGAACTGGAGTCCAGCTCTAGACGTATCTGAGCAACTTTGCCTGCAAAATGGTGCGCAGTCGCTGCACTGAGTTGCTGAGTCATTGGGGGGGGGGGCAACCTGCATGACAGAGCATGCCACCAGTGACATCTCCGGCCCACCCTCTGTTTGGGTATCAGCCAGCATGCTAATACTCAAACAGGGACATTAGGAAGAACTTCCTGACTGTGAGAGGCGTTCAGCAGTGGAACTCTCTGCCCCGGAATGTGGTGGAGGCTCCTTCTTTGGAAGCTTTTAAACAGAGGCTGGATGGCCATCTGTCAGGGGTGCTTTGAATGCGATGTTCCTGCTTCTTGGCAGAATGGGGTTGGACTGGATGGCCCACGAGGTCTCCTCCAACTCTAGGATTGTAGGAATCAGCACTCTTTGGCAGAGAAGGACCTTGTGAAACTACAATTTCCCCACGATTCCACAGCCATTAAATCACAGCAGTGGAAGTGGCGGCCGCCCATACTGCGTGGATGGATGCTGAAAGGACTGGGCGCCCTCCCTCCCTCCCTCCCTCCCATAAAGAGGCCAGCGGCGGGCGTTCTGCGCATGCCCGTCTCTGCTCGCTCGCTGGCTCGCGCGCGCTCAATCCCACGCGATTGGCCCCCGCTTTTTTCTCCCCTCGATCAGCAAGGAGCAGGGCGCATGCGCGGCGAGGCTCCCTGAGGAGGAGGGAGGGAGGGAGGCTGAGCGGCCAAAAGGCTGAAGGAGGTCGAAAGGAGAGAGAGAGAGAGAGAAGCGGCGGGATGGAGCCTCGCTCGACAGACTGACCGACCGAAGGAAGGAAGGCAGGCCCCCTGTCTTTCCCCTCCTCAGGGCCCTCGCTGCTGGACCTGTGGCCCCCTTTCTCCCCCTTCCCTGAGGTAAACAACGTCGCTTGGGCGCCCTCCATATCTGCCCCAGACCCCTCTCAATGCAGAGCCCTTCCCCTCCCTCAGCCTCCTCCTCTCTGGCCTTATAACCCTGACCCCCCAAACCTTCCCTGCTGCTGCCTCTTTGGGGTCCATTTCCAGCCCCACTTCAGCCGCCTTTTACCCCTAGACTCCAGGCAGTAGTTGCCCCCCCAATCTCTCCCCCCCCCCCCCCCAAGCTCCTTTCTTTTAGTTTGTCTTTTCTCTCAGCCTCATTTGTGGTCCAGCTCTCCTGCCCCACACACCCAACCAAGCTCCATTGCCCCTTCTCCGCTTCTCTCTACTTTCCCTCCCCTTCTAATCTCTTTGGTCCTCAGCTTCTCCCAGTTGACTTCCCACCAATCTCTACCTCCTCCACCCCCTTTTTTTGCACCCCTAACCTAACCTCCAAAACTCTCATTGCCCCCCTTCAGTCTTCCCTTCACTCCAGATTCTCTCCCCCTTCAATCTCTTTGGTCCTCAGCTTCTCCCAGTCGACTTTCCACCAATCTCTATCCCCCCTCTTTTTTGCACCCCGAACCTAACCTCCAAAACTCTCATTGCTCCCCTTCCATCATCCCTTCATTCCAGTTTCTCTCCTTTTTCAGTCTCTTTGGTCCTCAGCATCTCCCAGTGAATTTACAGTAGTCTCTGTCTTCACCCCTTTTTTTTGCACCCCTAACCTAACTTCCAAAGCTCTCGTTGCTCCCTTCATTCCATTTCTGCCCCCCTTCTGTCTCTTTTATCCCCAGCTTCTCTCACTTTCTAGGCTCCATGTAGTAGTTGCTCCTCTAATCTCCTTTTTTTCAACACGGTGAATAGCCTGTCTTTTAGTTTGTCTTTCTCTCTGCCTCATTTGTGGTGTAACCCTCCTGCCCCACATATCCAAGCTCCTTCTTCCCTCCACCCTATTTCTCTCCCCCTTCAATCTCTTTGATCCTCAGCTTCTCCCAGTCGACTTTACACCTGCCTCTTTCTCCACGCACCCTTTTGCACCCCTAACCTCCAAAACTCCTATCGCTCTCCTTCAATCTTCCCTTCACTCTAGTTTCTCTCCTCCTTCAATCTCATTGATCATAGCTTCTCCTCCAGTCCCCTTCAGTCTTCCCTTCATGCCAGTGTCTCTCCTTTTTCAATCTCTCCTTCACTCGTTTCTCTCCTTTTTCAATCTCTCCTTCACTCCAGTTTCTCTCCTTTTTCAATCTCTCCTTCACTCCAGATTTCCCACCAATCTCTTTCTCCACCCACCCTGCTTTTTGCACCACAAACCTAACCTCCAAAACCCCAATTGCTGCTTCTTCCTTTCAGTCCATTTTCTGCCCCTTTCAGTCTCCTTTATCTTCCCTCACTTTCCAGACTCCTTGCAGTAGTTGCCCCACTAATTTCCTTTTTTTCCAGCTCCTTTAATAGCTTTTCTTTTAGTTTGTCTGTTCTCTCAGCCTCATTTGTGGTCTATCTCTCCTGCCCCACACATCCAAGCTCCTTCTTCCCTTCTCTCTACTTTCTCTCCTCTTGCAAACTCTTTTATTCTAATTTTCCAGTCAACTTCCCACTAACCTCTTTCCCCAGCCCCACTTTTAGCACCCCTAACCTAATCTCCAGGACTCTCATTGCTCCCCTTCAGTCTTCCCCTCACTCCAGTTTCTCTCCTCTTTCAACCTCTTCAATCCACAGCTTCTCCCACTTTCCAGTCAACTTCCCACCAATCTACTTTTGCATCCCTTTTCTCTTCTGCCTTCCCATATCTCTGTCACTTTCCTGTTGAAACAGATCCCCTCCCAAAAAAAATCCCCAAGAAAAAAGAGGTTCCACGTGCCGTTTGATTTGAGGAAGTGGAACTCATGACTTCTGTCCCGCCTCCTCTTTAGGAAAATAAATAAATAAAATATAAATTCAGATTGCTCCGTACATTCTTCAAAATCTCTTCCTGGGTGTGACACTGCTTTGCTGTTTCCTCTTCTCCCTGACTCCCCCTCTTTTTTTCTCTTTCCCCGCCTCCCACCCAAAATTAACCCCACATTTTAGATATACTGCGCCTGGTTGAGGTTGTCTCCTGGTAGAGAGGCCTTTCAGCATGTCCCAGCTCTGTCGCCTGGTCGCTTACCTGCAGGATCCAGAGAAAGTTGCCACTTTCCAGCGGCTCTGCGGCGTGGAAGCACCTCCAAGCTGGGGCCCTGGCTTCTCAGTCCATGGGGAGGCATCGGAAATCCTGGTGGCCAATGGGAGCTGTCCCAGTGGCCAGGCAGAGGGCGAAGGGGCTGACCGGCACCGGTTTCCAGGGGCCTCCAAGGTGGACGAGAAGGGCGAGGGGTGTCACTTGAATGGCATGAAGAATGGGGTGTTGCCTGGGGAAGCCTGTGCCGTGGAATCTCAGCAAGAAACGGCAAAGAAAGCAAAGCAGAAGGGCTGGGTTTTCAAGCGGCAGCCTCGGCGCAACTCTCTCACTGGAGAATCGGTGTGCCAGGACTTTTCAATCCACAGTCCCCTTCTTTATTACCTGTTCAGCCTGGGTACAGAGCTGGGCAATGAACTCTTCTACATCGTCTTCTTCCCCTTCTGTATCTGGAATCTGGATGCTTGGCTGGGCAGGAGGCTCATCATCATTTGGGTTTGGGTCATGTACCTGGGCCAATGTACCAAGGATGTTATCCGTTGGCCAAGACCTGCTTCCCCACCGGTGGTGAAGCTGGAGATTTTCTACAACTCAGAGTACAGCATGCCCTCTACTCATGCCATGTCAGGCACTGCCATTCCCTTGGCACTTCTTTTGTTCAGCTATGGACGGTGGCAGGTAAGGACGGTGCTTTTACTATTTTAAGATGTCTAGTCAAAGCTGCTATATTATTGGTAAAATAGTTTGATGGAAATAAAGGAATGCTTATTCCAAAAATGCATGAACAATTGGAGAGGGAAAACTCCTTTTCTACCAGAAGATTGTTAGGTAGTCCTACATATGCTGATAACCTGCTTTTTAAAAATGTGAACTTACCTTCAGTATGTTCTCCAGAAAAAATTCTTTCTGCACTTTTGTTAATACATTCTGAATGTGTTATCTTTAGCATTATACTCTGTGGGAGTTAGTTTGGAAACCCGATGTTGTATTTAAATATTGGGGGGAAACATATTTCTTGTAAGAGCTGTTCAATAATGGAATAAACTATTTGGGAGGATGGGATTCTCTTTCTGTGAAGGTCTTTAAACATAATTTGCATGGGGATGTTTTGGCAAAGCTTAAGTTAGCATGAAAGCGGACTGGACTACGTGCTTGTGCACTGCTCCTTCCGATTTTAAGATTCGGTTGTGCTATGTTTCTATATAGGCCACTCGAGGATTTGAAAACAAAGTGTACATTTGGTGTGTTCTCTTTCTTTTATCAGTTGGAAATCTGAGATATTTTCCACATTACCCAGAAAAGTCAGAATTATACCATGTTATAATCATAGAATCATAGAGTTGGAAGAGACCTCGTGGGCCATCCAGTCCAATCCCATTCTGCCAAGAAGCAGGAAAATCACATTCAAAGCACTCCTGGCAAATTGCCATCCAGCCTCTGTTTAAATGAACCTGGATAGTCCAACAAAACAATTTCCCTCTTAAATCCTATTTGTTTCATTGCACTTGCATAGAGTATGTTTTTCATTGAAGTAAACCAACCTTGCCATCCTTTTGAATTCAGAATCACTGCCTAATTTGATGGAACCATGGTTCGGTTATGTTGAGGACTGCACTTTTAAATTGATAGTGAAGTCTTATGCATATTTTCTTGGATGATCTGCTAAGTTGAACTGGGGTATAATTCCAGTGCTGCAAAGATTGTTGCCCTTTATCTCCAAATAACGTGCATAGTTTGCATTTCATATTAGTGTGGTGACTTCAGCTCTGATTCTGTGCTGGTTATGGTCAATTAGCCATATTCAACAGGAAAGTAGTATTGGCTGAGATATTTAGTATCTGTGCCCTCATCAGAAGATGCTACAAGTTGGTTCACTGGAGCCTAGAATAGATAAGCATTCTTATGATGGTATGATTGTAGAAAAGCATATATGTATTTTCATCATCTGCATATGCAGAAATGGCTCCATTATTTGAATCCTTCCTACACTAATGCACTGCAAGATTTCTACTTCATTTTGTTTTTTGTGTTGTTGTCCTGTGTTGTATTTGTACCTCACTAATAACCATCGGTTGGAGGTGGCCACAGTAGGGATGTATCAGATGGAAAAGAAGAAATTAGGACCCCTTGTTTATTTCTTTCTTTCGATTTTTGACTGCCACTCCCGAAGGCTCGGGGCGGTTTACATATGAGATAGGATGAAAAAAAATTATTATTTTTATGTTTGTGATTTTGGACGGAATTCTCTGCTGCAGGTCTCACTAGTTTACTAATTACATTTGTCTAGGTTTTTTTGGTTAAGTTTTTTCTTGATAAACCATAATAACATTTTAATACATTTAGTTTCATCAGTCCTATCATATTACTGAAGACAACAGCAAGATCAGTGACTAACAGATGAATGTCATAAAACATATTGAAAAAGAATGATTATATAGAGATTTTTTTTCTGTTGACAGAACCTCTCTGTTTATATCAGTTGCCATAAGAACATGCCCCCTCCCTTTGGCTGTGTGGGCAGCCCACAATTTCAGCATCTTCTAAGTTTACTTTTTTTGTCTTTGGCAGATGTAGCACACCAATTGTGCTTAATAGGCATGAAAGTAATTTGATAAACTGTGTCAGGAGACCAGAAAAGAAAGATTTGGATTATGTGAATCAAAAGCAAATAATTTTTTTAAACCATGTTAGATCACATCAGATATTTGTCTAGACTAATATTCTGTTCACACAGTGCCCAATCCGTTGCCTGAGGGGTGTTCCATTAAAGCAGATTGAGGGTATTAAATGAGACCATCCACCTGCTTGTTTTATTTGCAAGAGGCAATGCTTTTATAAGGAGCAGTATTAGAAACATAGTGAGAGGCATTTGTTTGGGATGACATTCTGAGAAGAATACTAACCAATTATACTATACTAGCTGTACCCGGCACGCGTTGCTGTGCCCTATTTAGGAGATGCGAGAAAGTCTGAGTATGTAAGGGTTGGAATTGATGTTACTTATGGTCTTGGTGGGGCCATGGCTGTGTCGTTGTGGGTTGTTCTGGTGGGTGGGATGTTGAAGTCCTGTGGAGTTGTCGGTGTGTGGTGTTGCTGGCGTTCTGCATAGCTTGTGAATATACAATGTTTTTTGTCTTTCCGTCTGCTGTGTTGATGTAGAGGTTGATGCTTGTGTGGGTGGGGTACTTTGGAAGAGAGTGGAGATACTTGAAATCCCATCATCCACGGTGTGCCCTCCTCTAAACTGCAGTTGGATGGAGTGTGGGTCATGGGGGCACTGTGTGCCAAGTTGGGTCTTTATCGGTCTTGGTTCTGGGCCACAGTGGTCTGTAGGGAATGAAGGGTTTGAAAGTACTACAAATCCCATAATCCATGGAGGTACATCAAATCCCATCATCCATGGTCCACCCTCCTCCAAACTGCAGTAGAATGTAGCATGGGTCATAGGGGCTCTGTGTGCCAAGGTAGGTTACTGTAAATTCAGGCCATACACAATGTCCCATGAGCTGAGGCCTAGTCAGGAAAATCAAGTTAATGAAGCCTTACTGTCAATTCAGGCCATACACAATGTCCCATGAGCTGAGGCCTAGTCGGGAAATCAAGTTAATGAAGCCTTACTGTCAATTCAGAGCTTAAACAGCATCCCATTAAGTGAGGCCTAGTCAGGGAAATCAAGTTAATGAAGCCTTACTGTCAAATTTGGGCGTGGTCTGTGATTTGTAGGGGTTTAAATTTTCTGTGGGAAGTGAATTGGGTGTTTTTGTTGGCGACTGCCTCAGGCCTTTGCCTTATCCTCCTCTGCCATTTTATTATGGGTCGGAATGTTCATGTTGGCTGGCCAATAGAGGCGTTATGCAAATACTCCCTCATTGGCAGCCAATCATGTTGTCAGAATGTAGAGGCCGGGAGATTCGTTGGCAGCCGCGGAGGACGCTGGGAAATGTAGGGGTTTTTTGTATCGTTGTTTTGGGGGCCTTCTAGGTTTTGGGGGGGAAAAGTTTCTTTGCTAAAAACCTACCTTGCCTGAGGCCTATTTCTGTTGCCAAGTTTGGTGTCTCTGCCTTGTAAGGTTTCTCTGCCTAGGACGGTCGTTCCATGACGGGACCTCCTTTATATAATAGATTTGCATTAGATGTTACTGGTAATACTGCATGAAGATTTCGAACTCAAAGAAGCAAATTACACATATAGGTAAAATCTGGAAGGTTATGACACAGATAGATGCCATCAGTGTTGCATTGTAAGAGAAAATGCTACATGTATAGCTTACTCAAATGGTCATGACTGTATCCTCAGCACTAAACAAAAGCATTAGTGATATTTTTGAATCAATTAAGAAGATAGATTATATTATTTACCTATTCTTATGAGACAGTATGACTCTGTTCCTGACAACATATTGCCTATTAATATGATGTAATGTCGATTCAATTATTTGTTTCTGATATCAGAAAATTAGAAGGTAGCTTTTGTAATGTAATATTACAGTACATTGTAATATGTAGTTGCTGTCCATATCCTGGATTAAGGATGTTAATATATGCTTAAAAACTATACTCGATATTTGCATAAGAAAAGCTAGTATGGTTAAATTGAAACTACTTGGAACAAGTCTTGTTCAGATGGCTTAAAATGTTTCGACCTTGTGTCAAAGGCATTTGAGAGATATTATTTCATTATGAAACTATTGTTCTGTCATAACGACTGTTGGCAATAAATCTAAAATGAAGAGCAGGTCTTCAAGGAAGTTTGTTCTTAATGCATCCAATCAAGATTGCACCATGGATTACAAGAGGATGTAATAAAACGGACAAGGGAATTTCCCACTAGAACTGGACAGTCACACAGATGCCTACAGATTTGTAAAAGGGGCTAAATGCCACTCCAATCACTGGCCTCAATGAACACATTTATAATTAGATCTTTTCCCCAGTGAACACTTATAATCAAAACACTGTGATTGCTGCCAGGCAACAGTTTACTGGTAAAGTGCTTCAATTTTTTCAGGTTTAGCTGTTGATTCCAGGCATGTCTGTGTGTTTATGCTTTCAAGTTACCTGCCAACTTATGGCAAACCCATGCATTTCATAGGGTTTGTATTTTAGGGAATCTCCCATCCAAGTAATAACCAAGGCTGACCCTGCTTAGTTTCCATGATCAGATGGGATCTGGTCCTTTGATGGTATTTAAGCAACTGATTACAGTCATACAGAAATATCAATATGATTTAAAGTAATTAAGGCTGTAATTTAGTGTGAGCATTATTAAGCTCCACTGGAGAGCCAGCATGCTATAGTGCTTTAAGTACTTGACTAAGACTCTGAGAGACCAGTTTTAAAATCCTGCTGAACCATGCAAATCTACTGAGTAACACTCTCTCAACCTTAAAAGAAGGCAGTGACAACCTCTCTACACAAATCTAACCAAGAAAACCCATGATTGGTTCACCATAAATTGGAAATGACTTGAAGGTAAACAGAAAACTGAGTAAACAGGTGCTGTAAAGAAAGAAATGGACGAAACCACCTCAGAGTATTCCTTGCCTAAGAAAACCCTATAATAATAATTTATTTGTATACCGCACTATCTTCCCGAAGGGACTCAGGGCGATTTCCAAAATATAGAGCAAACATTCAATGGCCAGAAAGATAACCATACAGACAATTACATCAAAATAAATACATATAACACAACCTAATTTAACTTAACAAACAAAATAACAACTAAAAGCATAATAAAATACCAAAATCCTGTGAAACACACTAAAAATGAAATATTAAAAACTCATTTCATTGTAGCTTTGACAAGTGACTTGAAGATTGAGAAGTGACTGGAAGAAATATTACCAATTAGATGCCAAAGAAGGTGGAACCAATCTGCTCACCAAATAGTATAACAGTTTGCCATCATTAATTATTCATAAGACTATAGCTCTTTTCTAATTAAGAGCAGAATGGTTTCAGAAACTCAGTTCTGGGAAATTAATAAACTCACAGGATGTAAAA
This sequence comes from Anolis apletophallus, assembly GCA_030556195.1. Classification (NCBI taxonomy): domain Eukaryota; kingdom Metazoa; phylum Chordata; class Lepidosauria; order Squamata; family Anolidae; genus Anolis; species Anolis apletophallus. The sequence goes on from JARBWK010000002.1 coordinate 205,467,563, forward strand.
GACTACAGTACTGAAACATCAAAGGATCAATCATCCATATTTGTCTTCAGAGTTGTTTTAATTTGGATTCATTTTATTCCACCAGTGTAATAGAAGCACAGTAATAATATGGAGGATTGTACTTTTACTAAGGAGAGGAATTGAGAAGGAAGGGGGAAGCTGAATAGTGATAAGTCATATTACATGTTTTAAAGTCAGTTACATGTTTTAATTTCTGTGTGTGTGTTTAGAAAAGAGCCCTGCTTCTTGTGTTCATTTTTGTTATGATGGCAAAGTATATTTTTCAGGGTTTCTATATTTTGTGGGACAGCAATCTTGTATTTGTACTCTAGTAATGGTTATCAAAAAACTGACAGGAGTGTTAAGTATTTTTAAAAGTCTACTAGTGAGGCTGCTTGAACAACAATAGTCATCTTTTTTTAAAGGGTAGCCAGGTGAAGGATTTATAAAGATTTACAAAGAAGATTTATAAAGACTTTGCAAAGAAGAAATATAAGATTTCTCCTAAAGTGGTTGTTTGTGTTCAGTAAGAGTTCATCAAACACATTCAACTAGCAGATGTTCCCTTTTGTTTGGGTGTGTCTGTGTATTTTCCTTCAAGTTCTCTGTCAACCTTTTTTAAAAAAATGTTTTATTAAGTACATAATAGCATAATCTCTGAATAGGTAATAAACAACTATTGCATATACACATTGTAAGTAATCGAGTATTATTATATTAGCTATATTCATCTCTTTTACGAAGTTATTCTTCTCACATTCCCCCGGTCCACTCTCCCCAATCCCTCTACCACATTTCTCTTTTTATCTTTGACTAACTGACTGACTGACTTTATTATTTCTGAGTCGCCCTCCACGTTAGTGCTCCGGGCGACTTACACACAACAAATTCCTCAATTAAAATAGAGTATTTAAAACTAGATTAAAATATTCAGTGGTTAAATGCAGGGGCCATGCTCGGTATTTGAGTTCCTGGTTCTGCATTAACCATGGGCTTTCCTAAATAGCCAGGTCTTCAGAGCTGTCAGGAACTGGGGCAGGTCGAGGGAGGCTCTCTGGTCCGGTGGCATCGAGTTCCAAAGAACGGGGGCCACAACGGAGAACGATCTCCGTCTCATGGTCTCCAGGTGGGCCTCTTTCAAGCCTGGTACGTGAAGAAGGTTCTTGTTTGCTGGCCGCGGGGTCCTTGAGTAAGCAGGCATCAGCAAGCGGTCTTTTAGGTATGTTGGGCCCCGGCCCCGTAGGGCTTTGAAAGCCAAGGTCTTGGTCTTTAACCATGTGTATCCAAGTTCTCTGTCAGCTTATAGTGAATTCATGAATTTCATGGTGTTTCCTTAGGCCAGGAATGGCCAAATGTAGTTTTGCCAGTTCCTTCCTCTGAAAAATATACCTGGTATATATTGGCATTCTCCCATCCAAGTATTGACTAGGACTGACCCTACTTTGCTTCTAAGATCAGATGAGTTATGGTGTCTTTAGGGTGTTGAGGCCACTGTTTGTACTTCACTATATTAAGCCTCTGTGCTTCATAAATTGTTGCTTGATTTAATTCTTACTTCTGTTTAGGAACTAGCTTTGTATCCTGTTTCCTGTTTTATCTCTTTATAATCACTTGATAGGGAAAATGGCAGTGTGTCTGGTGGAATAATTCTCTTTTTAGTGCTTGTCTTGTTACTTGTAGTGGTGGTTCTGAGATTTTCTCTTACGTCCCCCCTTTTTGAATGTAGTTTGACAATGAGCCAACTGTTCTTTCTCCACCCTGCATAAGATTGTATTCTACTTCATCATACTTCTGCCTCCTTCCTGTCTTGGAATTCTTCTGGCCTGCTTTGTGTCTTTCAAAAAGCTAATGCAAAACATATGCAAAGTAAAACTTACGTTTGGTTTTGGAGAGTTAAAAAAAACCCCTTAAGCTACCACTTTTATTTTAAAGAGAGACTTCTATGATGCTTCAGAACAGTCCAGACCAGGGGTGGGCAAACTACGGCCCGGGGGCCAGACCCGGCCCGGCAGCCGGTTCTGTCCGGCCTGGGGAGAAGGGCATCAGGGGGGGGGAGGAAGGGGTGCCGCTGTCACCGTTCCATCGCGGGCTCTGTGAGGCCTGCGTTGGCAGACAGGCCGGAGGAGCGGCGGCTTTGGAGTGCCTGCATCCCTTCAGATGATCTGGGCCTGCAGTGGGAGCACTCCGCCTGCTGTCCCTCTACGGCCTCCGTACCCAGCCCTCCAACGCCCGTTCCCGCCTTCCCGCTTATGCCACTTTTTTGTCCTTCCTTGCCCTCCATCGCTTTCCCTCACCGGTAGCCTGCAATAGGATAAGAGACAGCGGTGAGGGAAAGCACCTTCCTCTCTTCTCTCTTCGTCCTCTTCTCTCTCTTTCTTTTTCTCTTTCTCTGTCTCTCTCTTCTCTCTCAATCCCCGCTTCTTTCGTCTCCCGACGAGCAGCCATGCCCCCTCCTCTACTCGCCATTAATTATGATATTAATACTAATAATATATGAAAATTTCTTGATATATTAATATGATAATATTAATTATGTGTAATATATAGTAAATATAGTAAATAAATAAATAATGTAGATTAGGATGTAGTTCAGACTTTAGGTGCGGCCCTCCATAATATTTTTTGGCTCTCGTGTGGCCCCCTGGAAAAAATAATTGCCCATCCCTGGTCCAGACTGAAGTTCCACAATAGTGCCAATCGAAACTTCCACAAAACTCCTCCTAACACATTTGCCTCTGCAGTTTAATGCAAGCAGAACATTTACATAAAATAGTAGCAAGGAGAAAAGCACTGTTAATTATGACACTACTGTAGCATCTTAATTTGGATCCCACACAGCTGCCTTTCCTTCAAAAAGAGTGACACATAGAAGCACATTTAAATACACATTAAATGTGAATGTTCAGACACTGACTGCAATGTGGTAACTAGGGAGGGACTGAAAACTAATAGTAATTAATTGTTATGAAGACATCAACATGCGAAGTAATGGTAAAGAAGTTTGGGCCAATGTAAACAAATTTAAATTCAGTTGATAAGGTTTTTGTCTGTTCCCTTTATTTTAAGAGCTGCATCACAACACATAGCTAATTGTATATTTTGGGCAACACTTTCAAGCATATGAGGGCGGGTCAATAAGTCTGTGACCTTTTTCAATGAAACACAGGTTTTTGGATCAAAAAAATCATTTTATTTATATGCGCCTTCAAGTTACCTCTTGGCATATGGCATCTCCATGATTTTCATAGACTTTTCAGAAGCAAAAGATAGATAGAGGTGTTGCCAGTTCCTTCCTCTAAAATATAGCCTCCAGCACCTGGTGTTAGTTGGTGGTCTCCCACCCAAATACTAATCAGGGCAGATCTAGCTTAGCTTCTAAGATCAGGCAGGATCTAGTATCTTTAGGCTTTTTAGGTCTGTATACTGCCATAGCATTGTGTTACACTGCTAAGCTGCTGAACTTGCTGACTGAAAGGTTGGTAGTTTGAATCCGGGGAGCAGAGTGAGCTCCTGCTGTTAGCCCCAGCTTCTGTCAACCTAGCAATTTGAAAACATGCAAATGTGAGTAGATCAATTGGTACTACTTTGGCGGGAAGGTAACAGCCCTCCATGCAGTCATGCCGGCCACATTACCTTGGAGGTGTCTACAGACAGTGCCAGCTCTTTGGCTTAGAAATTGAGATGAACAGCATCCTCAGAGCCGGAGATGAAGGGGAAGCCTTTACCTGTGTTTCTGTGTTTTGTTATTTAGAGGCATTGAATGTTCGCCTTGGGTCTGTGTATATGCTAGAATCTACCCTGAGTTCCCTCGGGGAGATAGTGTGGCATACAAATAAAATGTTATCTGTATATTAATACTTTGAAGGCAAACACAAGTTTGATGTGGCCCTCAATGAAAATGGGTTTGTTACACCTGGCTTAGTAGATGGAAACTTGGCTTACAATCCAATCTAACAAACAGTTTAAATTCTACTCCTGCCATCTTATTTATAACTAGTTGAAGGTGGTGAGATATTTTGTCCTGGCAGCTCTTCGACTTAGAAATGGAAATGAACACCACCTCCCAGAGTCGAACACGACTAGACGTAACGTCAAGTCTACCTTTACCTTTACTGCCATAGAAAAGTTTCCTTTTGTGTGGAGACAGATGAATCCTATGAGTCTGATGTGGCCAAGTGTCCATATGTTCATCCTAATTTAATTGGATCTGCTGTAAGTGCTGTAAATGCAAATTAGTGCAAATTAGTACTATAGGATTTCAGAGGTTAGGTACAAGTAGAAGGAATTATACATTTGGGGTCTTCTGGTACAGCTGTTCTTTACACTTCATATGTTAAATCTCAGCAGTTGGCACCAGTGAGTCTTCCATCATTAGAAAGCTCTTTTTAAATGGAGCATCTATATGGTTACAGCCATGTTCCAATTGGGACATTCACAGGGAGAGCAAGATGCTTGTTTATAAAGCTATTGTTCTCCCAACCCTGTTACATGCCTGCGAAACGCGGACCCTCTACAGGCGTCACACTCAACTCCTGGAAAAATTCCATCTGTGTTGCCTCTGAAAAATCCTGCAAATCTCTGGGGAAGACAGGAAGACAAATGTCAGCGTGCTTGAAGAAGCAAAGACCACCCACACTGAAGCAATGATCCTTCACCATCAACTTTGCTGGACCCAAGGCGAACATTCAATGCCTCTAAATAACAAAACACAGAAACACAGGTAAAGGCTTCCCCTTCATCTCCGGCTCTGAGGATGCTGTTCATCTCAATTTCTAAGCCAAAGAGCTGGCACTGTCTGTAGACACCTCCAAGGTAATGTGGCCGGCATGACTGCATGGAGGGCTGTTACCTTCCCGCCAAAGTAGTACCAATTGATCTACTCACATTTGCATGTTTTCAAATTCCCCGAATGCCCAATCACCGTCTCCCAAAGCAGTTACTATACTTCCAACTCAAGAATGGAAAATAGAATGTTGGTGGACAGGAAAAAAGATTTAAAGATGGGCTTAAGGCCAAACTTAAAAACTGTGCCATAGACACCGAGAATTGGGAAGCCCTAGGCCTTGAACGTTCTAACTGGCTGTCAGCTGTGACCAACAATGCTGTGGAATTTGAAGAGGAACGAATGGTGGGTGAAAAGAAGAAGCATGTCAAGTCAACCCTGACCGGGACCACCTTCCACCTAGAAATTGATGCCATCACTGTGAAAGAACAAGCAGATCAAGATTAGGTCTCTGCAGTCACCTGCAAACCCACTGCCAAGACATGACACCTGGAAGACAATTATACTCAGGCATGTGTGATCGCCGGTGATGACAGCTATGTTCATATTCATCATCTATGTAAACATTTAAAGCTGTAATACATAAAAAACACATAATGGGGTTGGACTACATGGCCCTTGTGGTCTCTTTCAACTCTCACTGATTCGATGAAATCATAATTCTGTTATTAGCAGAAAACAATTACATGTGTTGAGCATGTTATTGCTTTGAAAATTAATAGGCAAAAATATAAACAAGACTTTGATAGTATTATTGGTGACCTTAAATTTTCATGGGGGAGCTGCCAGCTGTTGATTGTAGAATTGCACTAGAGGACCCTGAAGTACCTAGAGATAATGTATTTTTGTATGCATACAAGGCAACAGTGGAGGTAGAGCCAAATACAGTAATCCACTACACAAAGGAGAAGATTCTCTTTGATGTGAGCACAGCATAAAGCTGTGCCAACATAATTACACTTTGAGTCTAGGCATGATGGGAGAAAGCAACGGGAGCCGACTGGTTGACAGCATAAGGAGGCATTGTATGTGCCACCTATGATTGCTCAGTGGCTGTTTGGCTTAGGAGGTGAAGCTGAGCATGCTACAGTCCAGCTCCCATTGAGTAGTCAGGGGAAAAGGATTTCACAGGTAAGAAAGGGGTGCCCCCTGTACAACATTCTCCCCTAGAACCCCAGCTGATGTAACTGCGCTGGCTACAAAAGTAAAATTAACTGAGAAGATTTAGGCCCTAGGTTGCTGATCAAATCTTAAACATTAAGATATTTTACTCAGATAATAATATGTAGCAAGTTTTTCAAGGGTTGAGAGCAGTATATTAAAATAATGAGGAACAAATGAGAGGTGTTTGGTTTTTTAACGTTACCCAATAACTTCAGGAACCCTTAATTTATCACTGATTGGGGACAGTAGATTCAATATTACATACCTTTTTATAGCCTCTTTTCATCAACTTTGAAAATGTCTTCCATGATATTCTTTACCATTTCTTCCTCAACTGGATTCTAATGCTGAAAATGAGCCCAAACTGTATTTTTGAGGAACTCACAGATACTTTAGGAAGCAATTTTTTAAAAACCCAAACAAAGCTAGGTCCTGGATGCTTGCCATCTGTCTTGTGACTAATTCCCCGTTGTAGTACACTGTAGCAAATATTCTTCATCTTTTGAAGAGGGTTGAAGCCCTATCTTGTATAGCGTAGCATTCTGTAATATTTTAACTAAAAAAGCCTTCCTTGTTCTTTATTTAGAATTAGTTGGACTTTTTCCTATATATTTAGAGCCAGTTGTGGTTTGACTATTGGACTATGATGCTTGAAATCAACAGTGGAAGTTCTCGGATGATTGATTGATTGATTTTATTATTTTATTATTTATGAGTCGCCCTCCACGTCAGTGCTCTTGGACAAGACATATGCTCTCAAGGCAAAGGCAACTCTTACCAAAAAAAACTTAGGGATTCCATAATTCAGAAAACAAACAATTCAGATTTCAATTTGGCAAACCTTGAATAGATTAATAGATATAGATGGTTTGTTTAAGCTTTTCATAGCAAAAAAAGGATAAAGAGTTGTTAGGTTTAGAATCTTGTTTTGTTTCACATTGCCTTTCTGGTTTGAAGCACTGATTGCAACCATCTGTGCATTTACTGAGAACCAAACCCAGTGAGACGGATTTCCAGTTGTAGGATCAGGTGTTGTAGATTTTCATCCCAAAGTGTGTGACTTTTAGAAGTAAAATGTCTGATAAACAGACATAGACTGTTTATTTAACTTTTAAACTACTTAATAACCAAAGTTATTACACACTTAATTACAAGTAGTAATTAAAGGCAATATATGGCTAAAAGCAAAAATGGAAACACTGAAATGTAAACAGATAAGTGATGTTGGAGAGTTTTTCACAGGCAGCGTGATCCTCTGAACAAATATATCTTTTCTTTTCGAGCAACATCGAGTAGAAGGCTTCAGATTTTTAAAAATGTGTAGAAGATATATATGGAAGTATGGGATCTGATTCTTTGCTTGCTTCATTCCTCCACATAATAATAATTGAACAAAAATCTTGCTGGGCAAGTTTCTGAGAGTTCTTGCACATTTTTGTTTTTAAAAATGTTCTAAAATGTTGGGATTGCATGAAGAATTATTCCGTAAAACATCCCAATTAAACCGGAATCACACAGCAGTTAACTATTTTCTTAGCAACCTGTCAAGAATGTTTTTCTCACTGAGGGTGCTAGCATTTCATTCCTAATGCAAGAAAGTATTTCTTCAGTTCACATGGTCCGCAATATTTCTTGCTTCAAGATTAAATCAAGCACTTTAAATTCGGTCTGGAAAGGACTGGCAGTTACTTCAAATGCCAGAGTTGCGACATGATAAGATTATGTAGACTTACTTTCTAGCAGCAAGCTAAATGTCCACTTGCCCTGTAGTATTTTGGACTAAAAGGTTTCCAGGCCATTAAAAATAATTTTATAGAAATTATATTCTACAGAATAAATATATACTAAAGAAAGCAATTACATACTAAAGATTATAATCCCAGCATTAAAGTTTCTACCATCCACACTCTATAAAAGATAGAGAAAAGAAAAGAATAAAGCTATAAAAGGACTGGATGATGCTTGTAATCTCTGCAATGGTTCTATAAAGCAGTGTTTCCCAACCTTTTTTGAGCCGCGGCACATTTTTGACATTTACAAAATCCTGGGGCACACCACCAACCAAAATGACACAAAATTACACTCTAACACAGTAATACGTATAGTTAATATGTTTTTAAATGTATTTATACACTCAGTGTGAAACCTGGGCCTGTTTCGATGAACACAACATATATATGACTTCCTCTCACATATTTATACATGGCTATCATGTCTTCTCTCAGCCTTCTCTTCTTCAGGCTAAACATGCCCAGGTCTTCAAGCCGCTCCTCATAGAGCTTGTTCTCCAGACCTTTGTGAAATTTCACCCTGAGTGAAACTTGCTTCCAGTTAACTATGGATGTCATGAAGCTGTTATAAACAGTTCCTTTGGGGGGGGGGCGGGGGAGAGGCAACTCTAGAAAAATCCCGTAAAATAGTAAAAAAAAAAAAACCCAAACATTTCCAAGCAGAACGGCTCAATTTGTTTCTTGGAAATCTCTGAGCGGGCTGCTAGGAGGGGGGAGAGTGCCAACCTGATGGCTCATCTGATGATCGCTCACGGCACACTAGTGTGCCACAGCACACTGGTTGGGAAACACTGCTATAAAGAATGGAAAGAGGGGGAAATGGAGAAAAAGACAAAGTTTTTCCACCTTGGTTACCTTATTTTTGCTGGAGACCAATGTGGAGAGATAGTAAAGGATATTGACAGACAGGTATTGAGTGATCATGCTAGTGATCTAGGGGGGAAAGGCTCACCAAGCACATCATTAAAATAATGTATTTGAATCTAACAGCTGGGCACTGTAGACCAACATCTGAGATTGTCAAATAGAGTTGTTGTTCAAAATGAGTAATAGTAAAGAGATCATGGACAAACCAAACTTTAGCCACTATAGAAACTTCTCATTTGCTGTACTCATAGTTAGATTACAGCAATTGTTTTTGCAAGATGTGATGATATCTAGTAGTGTAGCAGGGAAATGATCACATTAACGGAGGATAAGGCTATCAATGAGTACTAGACACCATGACTATATATCTCCAGGGTAGCATAAAAGTAACAGCAGCAGAGGATTTTCATTTGAATTCTGACTTGTAACTTTTCTAGGAGCGTCTGATCAACCTTCCTAAAAAAGAGGATGCTGGAATAAAATTGTAAACTGGATGGAATTTGGGGGTGAGATGTGGGCATCTACTCCAATCTCTTAATAAATGCAAGAAATCCATAACTGGGGCATCCCTGACCAATCTGGTTCTGCTTGAAGATCTCCAGCAAAGGAGTCTATCATATAGTGAATTTTTGTATCCTTAAGCACAATAGCCCCTTAGATGTTTAGGGGGCTCATATATTTTTCTCATGTCAGAACCTCACACAAACAAGTTTTTTCTACTGAAAGACTTCTTTCCTTCTTTTCTTATTTCTCGGAGACATCCCTTTGGTTTTGCTGTGCTGTTAACTCCCATCTCCACAGACTTGCACCAATTCAACTGCATACCATCATTCTCCATCTTTGGTTGCTGTTACTTTGGTCCTGCTTCCATCTTTGGTACTAGTGGCATTTCTTATTTTATCTGTGATTATTTACTCAGTATATACAGTTCCTTTGCCTTGTACCACTACTATTCCAAAGGGCTTGCCTTATTGGTATAGACCACTGCTTCTTAAACTCTGGGTCCTGTACCCAAATGGGGTTCCTTTAGCTCAGTGTTGGGTTCCTGAACAATTTGGCAACAATAAAAGTTTTCTGAATAATACTTAGTGGCTCTTTTAGACATTTAGGACTCTGGAAGATGCTTCAACTGTATTTCATAAAAGGGAAAATCAGCCTGTTTAGCAAGGCTTGCAAATGCTGATTTGTTATCAG